>OMKL01043871.1:47830-60700 GCA_900302295.1 Parasudis fraserbrunneri
AGCAGACTGCTGCACGTGAGGGATGACCACGCTGGGTTGGACGAAGGCCTGGGGGTAGACATAGTGGGCTGGGATCCTGTAGGAGATAGACATACTCTGGGTCAGAGGTCACAGGTATGACTACTCATTTGCTCAAAGCTGAGGCTAAATTGAGGAAACTGAAAAGCAGGCGGCACAGAAACGTCAACCCAGTCCTCAGTTCAATAACACAGCAATCCATTCATTAACAACTGAAAGACCCTACCTAGAAAAGAAAGATTAAGAAAGCAGAAAACCACGAGAAAGGAAATCAGTGCAGCCTTGAATTTTAAGTCAAAAAGCATTTGAATCTGAAATAAGGCATTAAGAGAAGACAGCCCAGCCCTGCACCCAATGTGACTGAACACTGTATTTCTCACAATGCGAGCTTATCGCACAACACCACAACACATCAACAAAAGATGTCAACTGAGCTCACGCCAGTACACATACTTAACACCAACACCACACATCCAGGCATGCCGTCACATGTTAGGTCCTTTAACACAAACAAAAAGTGAATAAAGGGGCTTTGCAGAAAAGGCTATATGTCTATGAAACAGAGCAGTTGATAAATGTTAATCGAGGCCATCAATGTTGTTTCTGTTTTGACAATTAATACGGCACCGTATAGTATGAGTGAGTGCTGGTTGTTTGAATAAATGACAGCATGTCAAAAACATGTTTAACTATTGTGAAAGTCAATCAAGTATGAGAATAGGGCATTAGTAATGGAGGAACAAGATAGAGATAAGGGCAAGAACAGTCACAAGTCTGACTATCCAGGTAGATGTGGCCCTATTTACACCAATGCATTACATTCATCTCCAGTAACCACGTGGAGGATCAGGTGTTAAGAGTGTTAAATCTGTCCATCGATGTAGCCGTCTTTCTTTCCCCTGCTCACAGGCATACACAGCCCCCCACCCGAGCGCACAAACATACACACACCGACTTGATTGACAAGGGAGGCTGGAGGCATGCTATTTTTGCTCCCCTTGTCATCCCAAAAGGACGAGCTGAGCTTCTCTCCTTCAGCACCACATGGTGTTGCGCTCATCAACTCTAATGGCTGCCTGTGTCACTCTGCTGTCTCAGTGACCTTCACCGTTTTCTCCCCCTCTGTCTTTTATCATCTGCAGACCTGTTTCTGCTTTTAAATGAATGGGATGTTGTTATACAAATCCTGGGCCGAACCTTGCCATTTTTTTACTGCATTTACTCCTCATTATATCAGTCAAGCCGACCCTTTTCAGAGTGGCAGATATAAACATGTAATTTTCACAAGAGGAGGTACAGTAGTATGATAATATTTTAGAGTGTTACACTGTCTCTTTGACACAACTTATCTTAACATTGAGAGCTCTTGTGCATAAAGTGTCTTGGCTGACCAAATCCATCCCAATGGGACGAAACAGGGGGGCCATGTTGTGGTCCTGGATGTCCAGAGCTAAATAAAGGTGCTTTGTAAATCACTAGGACACATGGGTAATCCCCAGCACATAGCCCAATGGGCCAGTGGGTACATGGTTCTACCCACCTGTTGTCCACAGCCTAGCAGCCCTGTCTGAGCCATACATTATTAACAGTGCTGCTGAGTGACTCCCATTTTCCATCTGAATTTGAGAGGCCATGAAGATCATTCTAACCAACAGCTGCGGCCTGAGTGACCGGCAAACCTCTCAGTCGATCTCTCCAACCTACCTCAAGACAGTCAGCGCAATGAACATTTTGAGTTTACTGCTCAACAGATCAGTTACCTACAGTAGGGTTGAATTATTTATATCTCGTTGCAAGGCTGTGATATGTCTATAATTATATCTATAGTTGTATCTGGTTTCATAAGGATTGCAATACATCTAAAACACTTGGTCCCATGCCGACAGTGTGGTTTACTCTGGGCCTTGGTCATTCTCAAGTCACCTTGATTCCCTTTAGGCACACTGTTCTAATAAAAGGGCATAGCCTCATAACAAATCCAGCATTGTCTTCTGTGCTGTTTTCATCTCACTTCTGTGGTGATGACATTAGTCATTTAAAGTTTTCCCCCAACACATTCTCTTTCCTATAGACATGACTGTGATCTAGAGTGGTTGAAAGAATGCCAGGCAGAGAATGTCCTTGGAAAAAAGATGTTCAATATACAGAATCTGTAGATGTAAGCTACAAGTGAAAGCAATGGGTTAATGAAAAAATCAAATCAAAACACAGCATTGTGGGTAAATAAAAAAAATAAAAAAATTAAATAAAAATAAATAAATAAAATAAAATAAATGAATAAAAAAAAACAGAAAAGGAACTCCATCATGCAAGCCAATGGTAGTTTTGTTGCAGGGGATAGATTTAAAAATGAACACACCATCAGTGGTGATAAAACCCCCCATGACAACAAAACATAATCGACATCATGTTAACTGAAAATGGAAAATAAAAACCGCAAGCTAAAGCACAGTCAATCATTAAAAGGGAAAAAAACAAAAAACACCACCACCAACAACAACAACAACAACACCAACAACACCAACAACAACAACACCCCATGGCAGAGTTACGGTACAACTCCCTATCAAAACCTCCCAAAGTCTGCACAAAAACCTCTGCATCCCCCACCTCCCCCACTGCAAATAGAGAGAAGCACACTGTTAAGCTGAAAACCACTTCATACTGGAAACCAGGCACACACCAATCTACGTACTATAGAAAACTGGGGGAAAAAAGGACTTCCATGCAGCTAATCACCATTTTGGCTCGTTTGTGTATGTCAGAGTTTACAGGTAACACTTTTAGTGTTCTGCCCAATGCAGACTCAGCTATTCCTCAAACCATCATGTCCCCTCATCAGCTATTTTAACCGTTATCGACCCTGTCAGATCAGAGAGAGATAGACAAGATACAGAGTCAATTCTGTAGGAGCTGGGGGCACATGTTCACTTCCTTTAGAATCAATGCCACGCGCGCACACACACACACACGCGCGCGCGCACACACACACACACACGCACACACACGCACACAGACACGCGCACACACACACGCACACATCAACAATTCCACTTCTTAACTCAGGATAAAAATGGAAGGAACAAGAAGTTACAAGGAACAAGAAGTTACAAGAAAATATAACATGTATACAGTAATACAAACAATCACTCACATAAACACCACAAGAAAGTGAAATTAAAATACAGACGTCATTAGGCTACGAGATATAGACACTAGTGCGTATATTATGTATTATTTTTCCAATATGATATCCTTGATACCCTATGAAAAAAGGGGGAAAAAACAAAACAAACAAAAAAAAAACTCACCTTCCACGATCAAATATTATGAAACGTTTAAATTGTGTAGCTTAACATACCCATAAGGTCTTTGGATGAATGCTGGATGGATCTGAGGTACCCCAAATGAGAAGCCTAGAATAAAGAAAGAAAAAAAGGAAAAAATATATTTGCTGATCCTAACACTTGATGCAGTAGAGAAAATATTACAAAAGATGTTCTGAACCTCATGCAAGAATGTACTGTATGCTCTTCCCAAGAGGGCCCAAGAAAAGCAATCAAGGCATTAGGGATGTGCAAAAAGGAATTATTCACATATGAATCACGATTCTATTTTTGATTCACAAATCCCAGTCAAATGGGGAAAGTAACTCAAAACAGAATCTAGTATCAAATCTATGCATGTATTGAATCGAGAATCGAATATGAATCAAATTGTGACCCCAAGAATCGAAATCGAATCAAATCGTGAGATTCCTGAATCGGTGCACCACTACAAAGCATGTTAGTCTCCATTAAAGGAGAATATTACTCAATTTAAGAATTCAAATATTTTACTCCTTGAACCTAGGACAGTTCAATCAGTATTCATGAACATGGATAAATAATCAAGACTCTAATCTGTGATTTCATCAAGACATCAGCCTGGAGCCCTTCCATTGACAGTGAATTGGAGACTGATCCTTCAGATTCATATGAATTTTGTTTGAGTTCTTACACCCAAATGAGTTTTATTTTATAGTACTGCTAACAGTTCTGAACTAGAAAATGTGCTTATATCCCCTCCCAAAGGAAATCAGCCGTGGTGCTCTCACAGTTACCTTTTCCATCTTTTGCAACTCATTCTCAATGTAACTGTTCATCAGTGGAACATCACAGACAGGTTAAGGGGGTTGGGCAAAAACCAAAATGTCTCTCATTTCATGCAAAAGGGCCAGTGCAGAATGTTAACAATTACAACCTGAACTGTCCTTGGTCATAAGAATAACAGTTTAATACAGACATTCTGGTGTATTCCCGTTTAGATGTTGGCAAAAATGAGTTCCTGTAATTTTAGCATTCAATATCAGTTTTATAGTTAGATACTGTATATTAAATCTGGTGCGCATTATATCTACAATATTGCAGCAGTGTCACACTCGCCAGCAGGTGTGTGTAAAAGCGTTAGCACTGCTGTGTGTACGAGCATTAGGGCTGCTGTCTTTTGTACACCACCTTGATTGTCCAAGCTGTGAAATAAAGCTGTGGCACAGCCGTCCACCAGCCCGTCCAGTCCCTCACCTGGCTGCATGACCCTGGGCTTGGCCCCCAGGTAGGCCAGGTTCACATTGGCTTTCCTGCCATCGATAATGGGGTTGGGATCTTTACAGGCTCGGTCAGCAGAGGCCCGGTCTGCCATGGTCACCTAAAGGAGGCACAGACACATCTCTATTTAACAGATGCCCATACTAACCTGATGTTCCACTAGTATTCAGGTTCTTTTGTTTTTGAAACTTCTGTGAAGCATTATCCTGCATTCTAAAAATACATAATGTATCCTAAAAATACTACCAAGTACTGAAAACAATTATTAGGGCCATGTTGTGCCACGCAAGACATTCATAGGCCTTTCTTATGTCAGACCTGCTTGGAAACGCGCTTGTCAGCAATTCTGGGATGACAGTAGTCTGATCACATCACCTGCAACAGCCTCTATCCTGGACAGGACTAGAGATGTGCCTGATCATAGCAGGGTCTAAATGAATACCTGACATATACCCATATGGCCACTTCTGTAAATTCATTCATTCTTTTCTGGCTACACTCCTATACTTTCTAACCATTCTTACCTTGTTGTCATTACCCAACTAAGAAACTACTCTTTCAAAAATAATGTAGCCAACGCTAGATAGGCTCTAATATGAAAATCAATTGATTAATTAATCACACGCAGGTGTGCAATATGGGCACAAAAATCACAATAAAAACATGCCATGCCATTACTTACGAATCCATAACCTCTGGATTTCCCCGTCTGCCGATCTGTGATAACAACAGCCTCTTCAATATCCCCAAACACTTCAAAATATTTCCTGAGACTTGAGTCCGTGGTATGATATGGAAGACCCCCCACAAAGATCTTCGTATATGTGGTGTCCTTCTGTGCCGAGTGCATCATTTGCATTTATACAAAAGGCTGGAAACAATGTTTCCCTTATATGAAAAGATAAAATAAAAAAAATAAAAAAAACAAAAAGTTCAAGGCAAAAGTCTGCAGCTTAGACGAGTAGCTGCGACGAAGATCTCGGTGGAGCTGAAAACAGACACCTGTCTCGCAAAAGCTTTCCCAGTTGTCAGTTTGAGACTCGCACGATGAACTCCACAGATAGGTGTCAGCGTATCTTTAACTCCACCCATTAAGGGGCTGGTCTAGGCACACTCCACCCACTGTAATGGACCACGCTAAGTTACAATGTAGCCAATGAAAATTGGCCTATGGGGATAAATTAAATGAAGTGTATCATACTTCCAACATATTGCCAAAAGCACATACATTAAAAATGTATTTGATCTCAGTGGTAGACAGTAGTCATTCAGCCTATTAGTTTAACCTGGGATGTAATCCTTCATGGTGTTAGTCCAGTACATTGTGTTTTGTAAAGAACACCACTTGAACTGACCCTCACATTCACACCTGTTATGCTTCACAGAAGTTATGGGGTCAACAGCTGACTAACTACTCTCACAACAAGAGTGTTGCAGAGTGCCTTTGGCATTTTATTTAGTAATGCATTCTAAATTCATTGCAGTGTGGTTCTGGGACTAGTGTGAACATCCCTAAAAATACCCCACATTAAAAAGAAAATGCTTGTGGCCTATACCTTACCACTTTGCTGCTTACTGACATAGGAAACTAGACAACTCTGGCAGTGGCAGATACAACCAACTGAGGTATGATGTTGTGAATGGACCATTTACTAGGTCTTGGCGATATGGAAAAAAATATATATCACGAGGACTTTTTTCAACATCTATTATATATATGATTTTTCCTTAGGTATGGAAAATCACATTAGATAATCCAGTCAGTGTTCATTACAATTGGACTGCTTGTAATGGGAAGTCTACTACAATCGATATATAATAGAACTCTTTGGATACAATAAACTGAAACTGACATTTTCAACGGACATTCGCAAATATTAAAAAAAGAATTTAGTGAGTTTCCCCCCCGCATTATTTAGACAACTGTGTACAATTGTGTATCGCAATATTAAACTAGAGGAATACACTCAGTAGAGTGCAGACCTCCACCAAGGCCTCACAATTTCCCCACTTTGCCATTACTTTCACATGCAACATTTTAGTGGGTCGATTGGCAACAAGAGATGCCAATATTGCCAGTGTCAACAGACCTGGGTATAAATTAATATGGTGGTGCTAGAGGAAAGGTCATGGGGTCACCAACATCAAAAGATGTGCACAGCACATTTCATGCCAATCTGGCCATTACTTGTCGATATATGTCTTGGACAGATACACACACAGACAGGACCAATTATATTATGGGCAGTGGTAATAATGTGCACAAAGTGTATCATTCGGCCTTCTGGACGCTTCTCACAGCATTTCCCAAGATTTGCACTTGCACCGCCCTGCCCAGTGAGACAGAGGTCAGGAGGGCTGAATAACATGAAGAGTCTGACATGATTGTGTACATGGTCCACTGTGGCTGGGTTAGAGACTAGGCACTAGAGCACACAGTTTCACCTGAAACCTAGCCACAGACACCGGTAGTGCCACTTCAAGTGCCCCGTAAATCTCTCGGACACAGGCAACAACTTTGCCCCACATTGAGAATAACAACATAAGTGTTGACATCTCACTCATTGTAATCAACATCATGATATGTTTTACGTCATCTTCAACACTGAAAACACACTTGTGGTCTTACAGAGGGCAAACTGATGGTACATATTGCAATAAAATCAATTAGCTAAAAGGTTAAATAGGCTAAATGAAGAGGCGACACAGTTTTTTAGATTGTAAACGTTCTATTCTAGAACATTTTGTACCAATTAAAAGTTTGTTGAGATACATTATAAATACAATTCTGTACATTATAATATTGTAAATACTATGTTCAAATACATTTCTATTTACAACTCCTTATGAGGGAGAGCAGCTTTGATTTTTTTTAAGGTCTTGGTTTTTTTTTTTTTCAGTTACTTGAAATTACAGCATGAATATATGTCTTATCAGTTCCACAGTTCACCGCACTTACTGCTTCCAGAAAAATATAAGTTCAGTGGACAACTTTTCATTTTACAAAACTATTTTTACACCATCTTCGGTAACCTGATATTGTCCATCACCCATTCCTCCACTCCTCCCTGTAACAAAACATATTTGTTGGCATTTTTGAGTACCTTTAAAAAATACTTAAGAATGTTACACATTAGTCAAATTAACATTAAAATGTACTGGGAGAATCAACTGTAGGCTTATCCAAAAGCTATTCAATCAATCCGTCAAGGAGGTCAGACGGCATTTTAAATGCCTCTGGGCATCACGTCATATACAGGCTTCAGGTCCATACACTTGTTTTTTTCTTTCTTTTCATATACCAGTCGACAAAACACATCCTTGGTAAGGGACAGGGTCTGTAGAATAGTCTGTGGTATGTCCTTGTCTTTACAGAAACAGGGCAATAAGGCATTAGGATGGCCAGGCCTCAGACTAAAAGCCTAACTGCTTCATACAAGTGATAATAGTGATGACACAACACTTTTTTCAGCTTTCTGTGACATAAAAGACAACAGGCAGTCACATCACCAAGAAGCACGCAGGAATTATTTCATCATCAGTCCCAAATGGAAGACGATTGGTGAACTCTCCAAGAATCCTCTCCAGTGCAAGCATACAGTCAGCAATGGCAACAGTCCCAAGCTCATTGGGGATCATTTGTCATTCCACAGTGTTACAGTACTCCAATAAGATAATTTAACATTTAGTGGGCAACATGATAACTGCAGTCATATAATCGAAAGCAAGTCATGATTTGCAGATTTGCCCACTGTCCAGGAGGGCATGTGGCATTAGTCATAGAAATATGGCACTATGCTTTACTTGGACACACAGATATACGTATACTGTATGTTTACACATACATAAGCAAAATAAAATAGCAGTTATTATAACAGCAGATATGGAACCCTTGTTCTTTGGTTACCCCTGACATATCATATTGATTTCAGTATCAAATGTTATCAACAGTAGTACATTCTTAATCTTAACATCGCAGATTACTCCACTTTGAGCCATGAGGGAGGATGCATTGTCTTACAAAAATATTACACGATGATAAGCTTCGGTGAAACAAATGTAATAAAAACGTCTCTGGACAATGTTTCCATCCAGAGTCGCAGGTAAAAGTTAATTTCTCTATCAAAAATAACACGATAGAAAACTTGGATATGTGCATAGAGAATTCTCAGTGAACAATAATAAGGATATACCTTCATAAAATGCACAGGTCAGATATGCTTTAGGAAAGCAGACACACTGATAGAGGAACACATCATTTCAGAGTTTTGAGTGATAAGGAGGGATGGATTATGAGCAAGAGGGGGGCCTTCTTGAACTCAGCTGGCCCTAGGCACGGTTTAGGACTTCAGGACCACACTCGGGTCCCTGTTGGTCCTCGGAGAGCTGGTACTGCAGGGGCCCTATCGGATCAAAGTTTGGGTGTCTGTGTCCATTGAGGGTGGTCCTCTGGTGAGACGTGATGGTTTCACAAATACACCGTGGCCTGGGGGACAGCGAAAATACACCCTCCCCTGGACAGTCCCATTGTGCTTACCTATGGGAAGAGAAAACGAGAAAACAGTAAGTGAATAAAATAAACCACACACATGCACGCACACACACACACACGGACACAGACACACACACAGAAAAACTTTTTTTTTTTAAATGGTATTTTATATGTTGTGTGTGTATGTCCTTTGTTCTGTGTCTTTTATCTGATTTTCTTTCAATATATACTAATAGCCAGGACATTTTTGGCATCCACAAGCAAACATTGTAACATTGACTTACCAACTGCCAGGTCCAGCTGTACTCCAATCCAAATCCCCTTGGCGAACTCCACTCCTCCGACATAGTGGACAGTCCCTCTCCTCTTGCCCACCCACACCTGCTCTCCAGGGGCCATCCAGTCAGGAAGCTGGGCTACTGGCGAGCTCTCATCCCCACTGGACTCCCCTGACGGCTCAGCACTGCTAGGGTTGGGGCTGGGACAGGGACTCCCATGGGGTAGATCACCCTGGGCTGGCTCCTGTATGGGAGGTTCCCCTCCTCCTCCCCGCTGGGCCGGGGAAGGGGCTGAGGCTGGAGTGGAAATAGTGAAAGGGGCTGGAGCAGAGGTTTTGACCAGGGGTGAGGTTGGAGTTGAGGCCGGGCCAGGGGATGCGGCGAAGGCCGGTGTTAGGCGAAAGGCTGCTCCTGGGTCTAGTGCAGGGGCTGGGATAGGGGCTATGCCGGGGGCTGGTTCTGGAATTGGGGTTAGGCTGGATGAAGCTACACTTACACATTCTTCACCATTCTGAGAGTTGCATATTGGGTCTGGGGCATTTCCAGGGAGAGGTGTGTTGATCACACCAGATGCCATCCCAGAGGTCTGGTGATTGCCACCACTGATCTCTCCTCCTATAGCCTCCTGTGTCTTCTGCTGTCCAGTGGATACGTCTAAATCCTCCTGCTGCCACCCCTCTGCAAAGTCTGTCAGATCACTCTCTCCAATACCATCATCAGCCCCTTTAAAGTCAGTAAACTCCTGGCTGATGCTGAGAACACACTTGTGTGGCAGGGGGCAGGTTAGCTGCTGGTCTGTGCTGTTGGGAATACTGACAGGAGAGGAGGCTGGGGGGATGAGCAGAGCATGGACCCCACACGTAGAAGAGGAAGGGTGCTGGGGTTCACCCCCCACTGAAACACTTTTGGCCTGGGGGCAGCCTCTTCCAGTGGGACAGGAGGGGGTATCGTGGGGGTCTTTGTCTGCATCTCTGATGGTGGAGCTGAGGTGGTCGGAGCTCTCACTGGCACTGAAAGGCATGTCAGACAGAGTAGCATTGGAGGCACTGTGTGAGAAGTAGCCACTAGTGCAACTACTGGCCGTGGGGCTGCGCGACACCTCCTTGTCCCCCACGCCGCCCCCACCACCACCACCACCGCCCCGACCTCCCTTCAAGTCAGAGCGGGTGCAAAGGATCCCCTCTTGGCTCTCCAGGGTGGCGTTGTAGACCTCAAAGTTAGCAAAGTCCTCTGGGATATAAGGCTGGAAACTGTTGAAGTCCTGAGGTGCCTGGTCCAGACTTAAGGCCATGTCTACATCCTCGTCCTCGGAATCCTGCTGACCAAGCCAGCACCAGCAGGAAACAAGACGAAACCCACCAGTTAAAATGTCAGCTATAGCATATATGGAGCATAACCTATATAGCCTTCTATATAGCATTCTTAAAGCTTACAGACAGATTGGAGACAATGTAATGTGGAGTGGAATCTAGTATGGAATATTGACATGATGTTGAAAGATGAAATAATGCTGCACATTGTTCTTTGTTTGAATGCCTTCCACTTCATGCTGGTTTATTGTAGTGATTGGGACCTTGCTATTGGCTGTATTTGCTGTTACTATGGTGGGCCTGTGTGTGGGTGTTTGAGTATGTTTGTTGAGCTGTCAGCTCGTGCAGTGATACAGTGTGTCTAGCACCTTCAGCAGTGTGTGCCAGTGTGTGTAACACTTACAACAGTGTGTGTCCGTGTGTCACACGTAGAGCAGTGTGTGTCAGTGTATGTAATACTTATAACCAGGGTGCGATTTTGGGGGGTTGGGGGGGGGGATTTCCCTGCCTCTGCTTTTCCCGTCCCAACCTCTGGTCGTTCGTTTTTATTGCCGGTGGGGATATGATTTATCCCCCCTTCTGGTAGTCTAGAATAGATTATCGTTCATTCTAGCACTGAATTAAATACATGAATTTCTCAAAATAGTCAGCAGCCTACACACCAGCGTCTCCCTGCTGGCCAGTGTGTCCTCTCACTAGGACAGAGAGCTGGCCAGTGTGTCCTCTCACTAGGACAGAGAGCTGGCCAGTGTGTCCTCTCACTAGGACAGAGAGCTGGCCAGTGTGTCCTCTCACTAGGACAGAGAGCTGGCCAGTGTATCCTCTCACCAGGACAGAGAGACGCACTGCTGATTAATGTGTTGTAGCGTGGTTTGAATACAGCCCGGCACTTTGTTTCATTGGCCTCTGCGCTACAGCTGAATATGGGCTCTATGGCATCAAAGGTAAGTGGCGGAGATGGGAGCGACTGTCGGAGTGAAGTTGGGGATGCTACTGAAGGATATCGATCTCATCTGCTTCTTCCTAAGCATCCCTGTCACAAATGCCTTTGTAGAGAGGCAGCTCTCCATCATGACCTATGCGTGAAGAGTGAGATTCAAGTCAAAGCGAATTTCTCTCTGACATGCAAAGAGTTTTATAAACATCCTCTTCATCAGATTGAGGCTCTAAGCAGCCGTCCAGCAAAAAAATATGAATTCCTTAAAAGGCCTGTATGGCAAATGGTATGGCACACCGCACTCTCCATGGTGCTGAAACCTTTGTCTCGGATTTACCAAATTTGTGTTTTGGGAGAGGTAACATTAAGATGCCCAGTAATAACTATGAAGACATAATTTCTATCAGCCTACAATTTATGTTCTGTTCTGCAGTGTTGCTGCTGAGCCATTTGGCCTATTTGACCTACTTAGCCTACTGTGCTTTTAAGAAATTAGTTATCAATCGAAATGCTCATATTTAATCAAATGCTTTATAGGCTACATTATGTAAACCTTATTCTTATATATTGTATTATTAATTTACTGTCCCGCAAAATCGGCATGCTGTATGTGTGTGTGTATATATATATATACTTTTTTTTATGTTCCCGTTTTTTTTCACAAATCGCACCCTGCTTAGAACAGTGTGTGTCAGTGTGTGTGATTTTTATAACAGTGTGTGTCAGTGTGTGTGATTTTTATAACAGTGTGTGTCAGTGTGTGTGACTTTTATAACAGTGTGTGTCAGTGTGTGTGACTTTTATAACAGTGTGTGTCAGTGTATGTTATACCCAGTGTATGTGTTTAACATTTACAGCAGTGTGTCAGCGTGTGTGACACTTACAGTAGTGTGTGTCAGTGTGTGTAACACTTACAGAAGTGTGTGTCAGTGTGTGTAACACTTACAGCAGTGTGTGTCAGTGTTTAACACTTACAGCAGTGTGTGTCAGTGTGTGTGACACTTTCAGTAGTGTGTGTCAGTGTGTGTGACACTTACAATAGTATCTGTCAGCGTGTGTGACACTTTTAGTAGTGTGCGTCAGTGTGTTTAACACAGCAGTGTGTTTAACACTTACAGCAGTGTGTGGCAGTGTGTGGCTGAGCTGTCTGCTGGTGGGAGTGGAGGTGAGGGTGGAGGAGGTGGAAGGAGTGCAGTGGCCCTCGCTGCCTGCCCTGGGTCGGCGCCAGGGGCAGGGAGGGGGGAGCAGT
>OMKL01043872.1:0-10079 GCA_900302295.1 Parasudis fraserbrunneri
GATCTCTTCCAGTAGAGGATGAAACTGAGTAGCTGCTGCTGATGCAGGCAGGCTGCAGACGTCATCACTTCCCTAGGGAAACGGGCCTATTTTTGCCACCGGGCACAAATATACCAAGCTGCCCAATGTACTTATGGAAACCACATCTAATGCTAGCTGCCAGGAAATCGTTTTCTTACCCTCCCTCTCTCTCTCTCTCTCTCTGTCTCTCACCGCTCATTTTACAGAAATGCGTTTTGGTTATTTTCCTTCAGTGTAAGTGTTGAAATGAGATTACACCACTTGATAGTCTTGTCTTAATTGGCTTGGTTTGGCCACTGTGCTGTTAACCTTAGCACAAGGATCTGACAGGAGACAACCCAGGTGAACACCATGTTCCTATATGAAGAAGACATCTGTTATCTTATCAGCCCCTCTTTGTACTGTCATCTCCAGCTTAGTTATTTCTGCTTTGCCATATCTCCCTGTCTCTTCCAAAAATACCTAGTGCAAAGAGTCTTGACATGTTTATTCAGCTGTAAAACATAGCAATGGTATTTTTCATTGTGAAAGATTACAAGTATATCCCTTTTCATCTCTGATAAATTTGTATGGAGCGATGGATTACTTGTCTTGACTGCATATGAGAGAGGCATGTTGAAAATTGTTTTTGGCACAGGCGCAGGTCAACCTATTACCTGAACACTGAGATTTCACAGAGGTTTCAAAGCTTTTTCCACTGTCAGGCCGTATAAATGGTTATAGTTGTAGTTTGAAATTATTTTGTCATCAGTGTAACATGACATCCACCTTACACGAATAGGACGTTATCTGGTTTCAATCACATTTTCATGTGTGAGATTAAGCCTGTGTTGACAGAAAATGAGTCCTTTTCCACAAACCTAAATTAGCATTTCGCTGTTTCCTATTTGAAATGGAAAGTTAGAAAAAGGATGGAAATCTTTTAGATGAATGCCCAAAAGGGATGGAAATCTTTAGATGAATGCCTACACATGTATTGTCATGAGAAATAAAGTAGGTAGTTGTTTGGCATCTTTTTTCAGTGGCACAGAGGGAGATATCAGAGGATGTATCCATATCTTAGCATTGACGTATCTTAGTAAACCTCTAAACATCAAAAGCACCACTTTTAAACCACTGCGTGGGCTCAGTGAGGTTTTGCGGATCCATGCGAAGTTGTCTGTGCATGTGTGGGCATTGTCTAAGCATGTGTCAGATATATTGAGCTGTTTTCATGAAATTGTCTCACTACCTCTGCGTGCATGTACTGTATGTATGCATGTGCACACACAAACACACACAGGGTTTCTCCCTCAGGCGTCAGTGTGGAACTTCACCTACACTTTGAAAGTACGTCACAAGTCCCAGTGGCGCACACGTTAGTGGAACAGAAACACACACACACACACACACACACACACACACACACACACACACACACACCTACATAGCAGGCATGAGGGAACAATATCATAGGCTAAGACCTGACATTTGGCCAATTAACTACTTTTCACTCTTTCAGATGTGCTGTACAGTAAGTATTTTGGAATGTTAGTTTTCAAAATTCTATCTCACATATGAGATTGTACACTTTAAAGGGAAGATGTTTTCAGGATTATCTAGGTAAAGTGCGCTTATTTGCATATTGCTGCTTGCTTGCTGTCCTAGTCCTGTATGGGCAAATAAAACCAATATATCAGATTTGATTTGATGAGGACATATTTAGTTCTTTATGGTTTCCCTCTGAACTGTTACAACCTGTTCTATAAATCATTGACACTGAAGTGCTTCAGGTGTGAGCCCTTCCAATAACATGTTGCTCAACAGAAATACACTACAGCTCTTCATTACCTGGGAGCAGACGCAGGGGAAGGTGTTCCATTCCCAGGCTACATTGGCAATGCCATGCATTCCTGATTTGCTATCACAGTGCTTTGACTTGCAGCACTGGAAGATGTCTTAATCTGATAATTACAGGCTGGATTTTTTTTTTAATCTCACGTTTGCTCTTCTGGTGCTCTGTAGGATTGTCTTAGGTCATGCTTTATAGTGAGCGAATCAATCAATAATTGAACAGTAATGGTACTGTAAGCAAAATATTAGGATGCACACAGTATTATATTGTATTTAACTGTTCATGAGATGAGATAATATGCTGAGATAATAGATGATATAATATGCTGTCAAAAAGCAGGATATATATTCATTTCTACAGTGTTCTGCATCAAAAGTAGATTTTAATTTAATATTTCTGTCAAATCTATAGGAGTGGAAGGCAAACCCACCTATACTCTGTTTACCAACCTTTTATTTGTGAAATAGAGCTTTTCCACCTTTTGAAATTGATCATGGGTTAGGTTAGTAAATAGTGCCAGATTGGTGCAAGTTACATGAAAATAGGGTATTTTTTAAGGAAATAAAACAAAATAACATGTGTCTGTGTGTATTACTGTGATCATGAACTGTAGTTTATATTTCACCCACCTTTTATTTTACCACTGCATCTTTCAACTAAAGGTGTGGCTAAACAAACACTACACTACACTATTTAAATATGTGTGTGTGTGTGTGTGTGTGTGAGAAGTGTACACTGTAACCCAAATACCTATGCCACGGTTTTATGTAACATTGAAGTCTTGGTCCAATACCAAACGCAGCACATACTGTACAGTATGAGGAAGAGTTACATCCTTTCTTTTGTACAGCTTGCTTTGAACACCCCCACTGTCTTCACTGATATTCAGCCTTTTTTTTCTTTTTCTTTTTTTGACAGAACTCTCTATTCTGCTATTTTACCCCCTCCCCTTTTTCACCCTTCACTTCCGCCACAGAGCTGAGAAATTTGCCGCGGTTGCTCTGACATCACAGACAGACGTGGTCCGCCCCCACCGTGCTTTGCAGTGTTGGGGCCTACCTGTGACGCACACTCAGCTCTGTGTAACCCAGAGGGCTGCCTCAGATTAGGTATTATTCCTATCTCCTGCACAAAACACTGTTACTCTGTCTTTGTGAGGTTATAGACTTATATGACTACATATGCTGATACCAAGAAGGAGCAGTAATAAACAGCATGTCTGTGTTACGCTGGTGTCTGTTCCTGTGTCCTGGGATGGTCCAAGGGGAATACCACTACATTTAAGAATTCACAAATGTCATCATATGAACTCGGACAGTCCAAGTAGTCTTTGTTAACATGAGGTGGAGGCGTGACAGGTGATGTGATTTCCTGTTTACTGTTGTTGTGATGCTCTGAATATATCTTTAAACACACTGGATGTAGAAAACGTTCCTCTTGTAGGACAATAATCTATCTATCTATCTATCTATCTATCTATCTATCTATCTATCTCCTAAACTTAGGAACCAGAGGACCAAGGCTTGGATCTGTAATGGCATATACAGATGTACAGACTGAGGTGCGACATTGACACGGAATGGGAGACTGACAT
Organism: Parasudis fraserbrunneri; assembly: GCA_900302295.1. Taxonomy (NCBI): domain Eukaryota; kingdom Metazoa; phylum Chordata; class Actinopteri; order Aulopiformes; family Chlorophthalmidae; genus Parasudis; species Parasudis fraserbrunneri. The sequence continues at coordinate 3,450 of OMKL01043872.1, forward strand.
TGTAGATACACAGGATTGAACTTTCATATCAAAACGAGCTTTACATTATAGTAGTTATTAGTTCATGTCCAGACAATCATTCCAGTTACTGAAAGTCACATTTTACACCTTTTCACAATCCATTCTTTTCAGAGGATATAGGCTACATCAGTGTGACATCACAGAATAGACGCCAGACCGAACTGTAAAATTATTCAAACTGTAAAATTATGGTATTCCCTCTTTAAAACTAAAGTAGGGGCTATTCTCTACAGTGATACAAATGGTTCCTGTAGAAGACAAAACAAAAGTAACCCATCACTTACACCTGTCATCATGAAAACTGCATTTGGATTGTATCCAGATGGGCGTCAGAGCCACTTTCAAACATAACTGCAAATGCACCCAAGAACTGAAATCCGATACCTCTAAATCACCCCAGTGAAGGGAGTGCACAACTTCAAATTAAACTCCATATTTGGATACGTGCAGAGGAATCTAAATGTTTGCATGTGTTTGTTGGCGAATTCAACTAAGTTCTTTCCCTCCTAGCCTCACATATGTTCTATGAAATGCAGCCAACATGAGCTGATGCGAGGAGTTTATCACGTTTAACCAACATTATGATTATGATTTCTCTGAAAGGCTACATTTAGCATCATGACAGAATCAGCGGGGTGAATTCAACTGCAAAATGGGACGACAGTCTGACATAGGGTATACTTGGATGAGATTTTTTGCTATACAATTGGATTAAACATATTTATTTATGATGAAAGTATAATTTTTAAGCAAGTACAAGGAAGAAAACAAGATTTGGCCAACCCCTTTTCCCTCGCCTTCGCCATGACATCAAACCACAATGCACCGCACTGTTTGCAGTTTACCCTCGCTCTCCATGGCAATCGAGTAAGTACGTCCCCTTATTCAAATAAAAGGCTGAGAAACGTCATTTCTATCCAATCTGCGCGCTCTGAAGTGACATAATGGAATCTAGGAGGATAGAAAAGGTAGAGAAAGCGTGTGAACGCGTGCATAGAAACCTATCCGCTTGAGCAATAAACATCACCGATTATCTAGTGAAGACATTATAAAATATATTAAATAGGAGGAGTCAATGATCAAAATAACCTGGAGAAGGAAGGAAGAGTGTTACTATCACGGGTTTATAATTTACGCATCGTTTTCTTATTTGCGTAATGGAGAGGACGTCGGTTTATCTCCTCTGAGGGTGTGCTGAATAGTACAACTCGTCCGCATCTTTTACTACTAATTACTTAACAAAAATATGATGAAGAAGGATATCAGTTTAAACCTGGCAGATGCCACCAATCTCAAGCCGCATCTTCGTGAGGCAGAGAGCATACTCAACTCCCCAGACCTTGGGCTGCTGAGACTGGCCTCCCCGGAGCTGGAGAGGCTTATCATCCAATCCAATGGAATGGTTACAACAACACCAACCTCTCAGTTCCTCTACCCCAAGACGGTAACCGACGAACAGGAATTCGCAGAGGGATTTGTCAAGGCGCTCGAGGACTTGCATAAGCAGAACCAACTGAACGGGGGCACCTGCACGCAAACGAACAGTCTAGATTTGTGCACCAACATCGCCCCTGTCACCGTACAACCGGATCTACCGGTCTATACAAACTTGAATAGCTACGGCAGTGGGCCTCTGGGTACCACTGTCAACTATTCCACGGACACAGTCCCCTTTCCACCTCCTCCGTCTCATCATTTAGGGGGAGACCCGCAGCAACAAGCGCTCTCTCGTGTCCAATCCTTAAAGGATGAACCCCAGACTGTCCCCGACGTCCAGAGTTTCGGCGACAGTCCACCCCTGTCGCCTATCAACATGGACACACAGGAGCGCATCAAAGCAGAGAGGAAAAAGCTGCGGAATAGGATTGCTGCTTCCAAGTGTAGGAAAAGGAAACTGGAGAGGATTTCCAGACTTGAGGACAAAGTCAATAACTTAAAAACTCAAAACACTGACTTGGCCTCGACAGCAAGTTTGCTGAGGGAGCAAGTGGCCCAGCTAAAACAGAAAGTCTTGAGCCATGTAAATAGTGGATGTCAGCTATTGCCACATCAGGTCCAAGTGCACTAGGCAGAGGACATAGGCCTACATTTGTTGACCAGCATATAAGCTTCATGGACCTTTTCTTGTTGGCTCTCAGTATGCAGTCCATCCTCAATAACTGACAGAGAAAATGAGAAAATTAATTTGTAAAATGTTTACAAATTGGGTGTCCATGCATTTACAACTTGGACCAAACCAGTTTTCATTGTATCACTGTATGATAGCCTTATACTACAGACAATTAGCATGTTGTTGACAAACTCGAATGTTGGGCGCAAGTCATCAATGTTTCTTATGCCTAATGTTTACAAGCACTTATATTCATTCATTTTATACTCGGTGCTCTATAGTGTCTTATTTTAGTGTTTTCTTACTTTACATGTGAAACATCATCATATTTTTGTTGCACTGATTATTTCTTTCACTTGACATTTTTACACGCCATTGTGTGCTAAAATAAATATTGCTTATATAATACAATACATTGTTTTTTCCATCTGTTGGTGCAGACTATTCATTTGGTTGTATTTTGATAGAATTACCACCCAATGTGGTGTTTGTACAAAGACCATATTGTAGGCCTGATAAATGGGTATGGGAGTTTTCAGCATTGCTCAATAGATATTTGTCAAGTTAAAGAAGAAATAACCTTGAGCCACAAGACTTGTTGGCCATTTATTTTGAGGAATCATAATCTTGTGGATTTTGCATCATACAGTTTCAGTTAATGTAATGTTTAATGTAAGGTTTACCATATCAATATTTTCAATGACACATTAACTATACTTGAAATAGACAGACCTTCAAGTGCTGTAATCAGAAAACATTGAATAGCCTACAGTGTAGACATTTAGAGTTTGCATTAAGATTTCCCCTCCGTAAGGCATTACCAGTAATGAAGACTGAATCTGTGATGTCACAGTGTTACGCAACAGCAATATTCTGGAAATACATTTCTATTCCTCACAGTACTGAAAAGCGTGTGGGATACCATAGCAATCTAGTTTATCAGTGTGGTGTCTTTCACCCTCTGCTGGTTGATTGTGAAATGACAGAAATTACAAGATGGTCAATGTGCTTGGGCCAATGGCATGCTATTTAGTGATTTTCTATCTACAGTGCAATACTGTGGGTGCATTATATGATGAGTTACCCCAGTGGGAATCAAACCCCAAACTTCACTAGAAGAATTGGGGGTGCAGTAGGCTACCTTGCTCAAGGGCACATCAACATTAGTTGTGGGAGGAGAGTGAGCCACCCCCTAACTTTTATTTTCCCAGGCAGTCTAGAGATTCAGACCGGTAGTTGCCAGTCACAAGTCCACTTCTCTGACCTCTAGCCTACTGCCACCTCTATCATCTGACCTATCCACTGTCCAAATTCATGTGTTTTGTCTGTCTCTCATGATCCCTCTGTGCAGCATTGATGAAGGAACCCATATTTTAACATCACAAACTTTATTTTTGTCATTTTATTTTCTTCCACAACATGTACAGCAGGTTTTTGCAATGTTCACATTTTGACAATTTGACACCATGTTCCCTTATTTTTTATGACATTAATTACTGCATAATTGTTGTTCAATTTCCACGATAGAAAAACAAAGTAAAAATCAATGTAAACGAAGTCAACATTACTTTGTAGAACAGTGTCCAGTGGATGCATGATAAAAATAAAAAAAACAAACAAACAAAAAAAAACACTTCAGGGCTTTATACCTTCTGACAGAACAAACTTAGGACAGCATATCAAGGTGAAATGATTGTTTGCACTTCAAAGAGCAGGGATGGGATAAGAACGTCAACCTTTCTAAAAGTACACCCAGATAAGAGGTTTATTTCCTCTAAAACTTTGGTAGCATCCCAAGTTCTATTGATATTTGACACCACAAATGCAATTTCACTACTAATCCAAGCTTACCAAGAGCTTTCAAAACAATTCAGTTTCTATTATTTTCAAATGTGAGAGTAAATCTACAGTACAATCACATTTACTGTAATAGCTTGATTTATTGTAAGATTTTAGGTTTAACCTGAAACAATTCCAATAAGTATCTCCTTCTAATTTTACGTCTTTTTACGATGTTTTACAACATCCAGAAATAGCAGCAATTAGTATCAATCTCACCCACATGTACCAAATGACCTGAAGTACAAAACCTTAAAAAAAAAAAAGTCAACTGATAACAACTTATTTACCAATAAGTACAGCAAAACACCCACCACATATTCTCTCCTTAAACATCCTAATGACATAATGAAGCAGTGATACAAGACCAAATAAATAAACCCTTTTTGCGTGCTAGTAGAAGATCTATTGTCAGGAACCTCTAACAAGCTTGATGGCATGTTTTGTGTATACTGTGTATTGCTTTGTAATCAAGTGACACATTCATTCACAAGCAAGGCTAGAAACAAATGCAGATATAATGCGGCTCTTTTTGAGTTTTCAGATTTGTACCATCTTTTTTTTCTTTTTTTCTTTTTTTTTTGCAAGCCTGGAGTTAATACAACACAATCAACACATACTGTATGACTAAAAGGTATTTACAGGTGGGTCAATAGAAAGGAAGACAGCGTTGGGCAGGAGGGTTTAGATCTCCGGATCCAACCGGAACTTAACAATCACAGCCATAAAAAGGTTTGATCTACGCTGGACCGAAATCTGTTACCAAGTTTGCCATGATCATTACTGTTGCTATTACTATCCTAATCATCATGATAAGAACATTAAAACTTTGGTGACACTTTTTTCATTTGGGTCTTCAAAATCCAAAAAAACAACAACCTAACAAGCAAACAAACAAACAAACAAACAAACAAACAAACCAAAAAACCTAATCTTCTCACATCTAAAAATTCAATGGCTTTTGAAATTTCTTTAAAAGTTAGAATGTCACCTTACACACTTGACTTGACAGATAATTGACTCAATAATTGCAAATTTCAAACAAAGCATCCAATATTGTCAGATGCAGAGAGGCAGTATCAACAACTGTTCAGCTGGATGAATGATTCTTTCCTCTATCATCATTCCTATAATGCTTTGTCATCACCCATGCACAGTTACTTCATTACATGAGGGGCTGAGTATTATCAGTCTCGCAGATGACATGCACATTACAAATCATTCTTCCTGCTACAATGAGACCTGCAAGTCAAAACAATGAAACTGGGTGCACAAATGGTGTATATTAAAAACATACTGCAGGTAGGCCTTTTATCCTTGGCTTCAGTCTCCTTCCATGCAAACCAGCATTACAATCTGAACAGCGACCTGTGTGTACTCACGTGTGGGCTTGATGTGGGCACCAAGACCTTGGTTAGTCTGACACTCATTTCTTAGCCCTCAGCATTTTGCTTTCCTATTCTTCAGTATAAACGTGCTAGACAGGGGGCCTTGTCCAAATTGAATTTAATAGTTACTGGATCTCCCTTTGTTTCTGAAATGACACTGAATAGACAATGACAGTGTGAGTGTTTTCCCTCCAAGGAAAGCAATGGCAGACCCACAAATTGCCTTTGACGTTTTAGAAAGTGAACGTGACTGACGGTAAAGCTGTTCAGGGGGTTGCCAGTTCTGTGGACTGAATCCAGGCAAACTAAGACCAACAACAACAGGAGAAATGGGGGTACAGAGGAGGTGCCACTGATATAACCGATTCCAGACGTTATTAAAAAAAAAATCTACATTGACCTCATATATTTGATACTGTACTATCTTCATAGACCTTTATACCTCTTAAAATTCATTTCCAGAAATGTATACCTGTAAATATCATATATTGCACAATATTTATATACACATTTAAAACAAAAAAATAAATAAATAAAAAGTTGTCTTCTTTTTTTGATATTCTTTAATCTAGCTATATCTTGTTCATATCCCCTTCCCCACTGTTTTTTAATGTACGAAAAGACTTGTAAAAAAGAATGTACCAGTGTACAAAAAGTATGGTGAAGCAAAAAAAAAAGGCTGATTGAAAAATAAAGGCTGGAAAATAAAGCCTGTGATTAGAACTGAAAAAGCACATTTACTAATAGTTGTTTTTAGATACCAGTTGAGACAGCATATGAAACATAGATGAAACATGTATGAAACACACACATACCCATAAGTACGTATGTAACAGATTTCAACTGTATCAACCCTCTCAATCCAAACGACAGAACACTTGAGAACACAGAGCTCTGACGTGCACTTCCCAGTCCCCAACCGAGGCTGACATCTTCAAAAACATTTGACAGACATGAAACAAAGTACTGTAAACGTTAAGGGTTTCCAGGGCATTCTGAAAGGATAGAGGCCACCGAATCCTTCTTGTAAGACCATATTGGGGAGCAGGGAGAGAGGGACACGAAACAAAGGGATATAGGTCGAAGCCAGCAGTATTTCAGAACCTGGACTGAAAAGAATTTGAAACACTGATTTAACTTGCTTGGCATCAGACAGACACCTACTTGATTCTGTTGGATCCTTGAGTCCAAGGAAGCGCATATCAAGTATTTGAGCCTAGTATCTCAAAGTATTTCAGACCCTTTTCAACCCAGATCTTGTGACAGTCAGCC
>OMKL01043875.1:0-10997 GCA_900302295.1 Parasudis fraserbrunneri
ATTTTCACACATTCTCATAGTCTGGGGGCCATGCAAAGGTTAGCTGCCGCTGCAGAATGGTCCCGCTTGCATGGAAATCAGTGACTTCGTCGAGTCCTGTGCGTGGGGATGGTAAACGGATAACATGAGCTCTACTGTGGTGAGCGCTATGGACAATATTGAGATTATTTTAGCAGATGTCGTGATGTAACTTGCCTAACATTTTCTGAGGTCCAGTCTTAAGTTTAGAAACGATATTAGTTTACAACTCTTTCAGTAGTATGTTGTGGGAATACATACCTGCTATACAAGTGTAACCCTGTGGTGTTATGTCATCGATTGGACTTCCTTGTGATGACTAATCTCCTTGTTTTGTATGGAGGATTTTTGAGCTTGAGTCAGGCAAGTCTGCCAAATTCTTCTCAGTTTTACTTTCTCTCATTTATTATGTGCAATTTTAAAATGAATTAAAAAAATGCCAATAGTGGAACTTGCATTTTTTCATATTGCGATATCAATATGAATTCAATATACTGTTCAGTCCCAGTGGTTACTGTGGATTTTTGCCCCCTCTGATGAAGTTCTTCAGAAGTCAAACAGGCTGCTGACCAAGATCCTAATCAGACGTCAACTATTCTGTACAAATATGTTGTCTTTCTGGTCATCGGGATTGAAAGGGGGGAAAAAAGGAGGATTGGACTTTTAACTTTTAACACGTGTTCCTGCAGATGTCTCTTAGTGGATATAAAGGGAGACAGGCGATGTTCTGCAGGACGAACAGTCTCTTTACAATGCCAATCACAAACCCATCAGATGAAGAACCATAGAAGTCATCTTTGAACAGCCAATGTGGTATTTCTCGAGGCATTCCCTGACATTTGGAGTATGCATGTGATCCTTGAACCAAAAGCAACAAATCTCTCCTGCCTTTTAAGATGTATTTACACATCACTCAAGCTATGAGATATGAAAACACCACGTCATCTCAGCACCTAAAACAGACCTGAATGGTTCCTCATCAGAGGGGTTCATTTAATGGACTTGGGGGACTCTTGAGTTTAACATTGATGTGTGATTCGACTTGCTGTGTTTGTTGACGGCTGACTAGCGATAACCAGCTCACCCTCTAATTCCTTCTTTGACTAATAGGATCAATTAGATCCATCCTTCACCGAGAGAGCAGGCGAGGAAGTCTAGGAAATACCCTGACGTTTAGCTCTCACCCGGCAGAGCTTCGACCTGAAGTGGCATTTTCCTTCAGCGATGGCAAGGGTAGGTCACTGAGCAAACAAATGTTACTCCTCGCTTGGAAGCAATTGAGCTAAATAAATAGTATGAATACTTTTACACTTGACTGGTTAGACTGTTAGTGTCACGGTATTTTCGAAAGCATACAAAGCACTGATTTCCACTCATGCAGGTCAGGCACTGAGACACCATTTAAACCCCAAAGCGCATATGCCCATTTTCCCCTCACAGGCAACGCTACCCCTCGGCTGACAAATTAACGGCAATACAGTAGCAGAGCGGAGGCACTCTGACGAGTACTGAAGCCCACACAGACAGGATGTGCCAGCACCAGCCCACTCAGCCTGCATGCAAAGGAAAAGAAGGAGGCGATACATACACTAGGGACAGGGATGACCTCGACCTGGTCACACTACGACACAAGAGAGACAGACACACGCACACACGCACACACACACACACAAAAAGACAGGGTGAGGGGTCGGGAGGAAGTAGAACAGAAACACAGGGGTCCACAAAGAAAAAAAAAAGAAAAGAAAAACATTCACACAATCAATTTACAACAGATGGGGAAAAAACAGTCTGAAACATTGCCGGAAGATAATTATGACAAATGACTTGGTAACTGGCTTAACTGCTACCATATTTCTTGTGAATTTGTAATATGCAATACCTAGTTAACTGGAAACAATTTTTAAAAATTCTGTGTTTGTTGTGTAGGCCAGTCTCTATTCACTTGTGCCTTCTAGGGGTGAACTGACTGACAATACATCTAGCGTGTGTGTGTGTGTGTGTGTGTGTGTGTGTTTTCAGGGAGGACGCAGCTCACCTTGGGAGGTGTTCCATTCTCCTCGACGGGCGGAGGCAGGGAGCTGGTGGTGTTGTTGGAAGCCGGTGGTTCCACATTATAGTTGCGGAAGCAGCAGAAGAATGTGCTAAAGATGCTCCGACTCCTCTGCTTCTTTAGGCTGCTGTTTGACTGTGATGCTGTCAAAACAACAGGGGGGGGGGGGTGTAAGTGAACAGGCAAAACACAACTCTTACACCATAGAAATGGAGCAGGCAGGCTAACGATAGAGAACATCAAAGTGTTCTATTTTGGATTGCGTCCTGCCTACTGAACTGTGGCTGATACCCACATAGTATAAACAGAAAAACTGACAGGCATTGCAGTCTTGTCATGTGACAATAATAATTCCCATAGCAGGCCAAAACAGCATGGGGCTACATTTGTCCCACAATTAGGGCTGGGTGATTAATCGAATTTCATTTTCAATGACAATTTTGAAAACATGATAAATTGAATTATATTTAAAGTTCAATGAAATCCACTTAAAAAAAAAGAAAATTTCATATTTTTTTTTTAAGTTCAATAAATGCATGATGTTTCCAAAGTCAATGAATAATCGTGTTAAATAATGGTGATCTCAATATTGACCAAAATAATCCTGATTATGATTTTTGCCATAATCGAGCAACCCTACCCACAATAGGTGAGACATTGACATGGCCACAAAATTACATTAGTGTTGGGCGATGTTGACCTGGCATGACGAAAGCCACTGATCAGAGAATAACCTGGCTGGCTGAGTGACATCATCAGTCACACATAACCATAGCTCAGAGTGCTTTGCCCTGATTACAAATCCCTCGTCATTCCAGGGCTAGGGAGCAGGGCCTAAATCAGACACTGGGCCTTTATTAATAGTGACAAGTTGGAAGCTGCATGCTCCTCCCCCTCCCCCTCTGCCCAGGCTTGTGTCATTTCATTGGTCTGGGGCACCTCCATTTTGAAGGCTTGCCCCCTACGTTTCCGCCCCACGTTTCAGTTGTCAGGTGAGTGAGTGAAGCAGCCTGGACATGCACATGAGGCAAGGGGAGGAGAGTAGGGAGGCCCTGGGACCCCTCACAGCCTATACAAGGTTGCATTCCTATCCCTCCCCTGCAGCGAGACAGACAAGCCACCAATGCCTCCCACCTCGCTCCACCCCTCGACACTCAAACCTAGGAGGCCTTTTCAAATGTAGACCAGCATAAAGACACACCAACTTATTACCTCATCTTATCAAGTGTCTTTATATTGTACTACTATTACTACTGCTACAACAACATTCTACTACTATAACAACAACATTCTACTACTACTACTGCTACTATCTTTCTGACCCTGTACGTTCTCCTCCTGATATTTCCTGCTCAGAGGAACACTGTGCTTCAGGACATAAACATCCTGGCAATGACCTGTCATAAAGGCAAGCTAGCAAGCATAGCAATATACCAGTCAGTCAATAAACCAATCCCATGAACATCAACATTACTCCTACGTCCAATACAGCTTTGAAAAATGATCTTGTAACTAAAAATACCCCCTATTCTGAGGCTACAAACGGACAGGCTGCATTGTTACTAGGGCTGAGCCTCATAGCACCCCACCTTCATGTAGGTTACTCTGAACCTCAGCATTATCACCTTTAAAAGGTTTTGGTTATGACTGATGATTTGTGAAGTTGGTAAGAACACGTTCTTAAAGGCGGGAAAGCTATCACATGTGACCGAGCGATGGGATGTCCTCTCGGCTGCATGGAGAACAGTCCTCTCTCTGCCTCAGTCTCTTTCCCCCAGTCACTGGCTTCCAGTCAAATTAATTACTGCCTCTCTCGTTGGGGCACTCTGTGCTGGGTATTTTTTTTATCTAATCAGTGGCACAAGCAAGCGTCTTCAACCCAAGACAGGGACAGATACTGTAATGAACTACAGTAGGCATCCCTTAATGAGGAAGCTTGTCAACTGCATTCATTCATGACGTTGCAACACACAGTAATAACTGGAATCAGACATGTTCATTTCTGGGCTTTGTTGACAACTTGCTGTGTTCTGCACGGAGAAAAAACAAGATCTTGAGTTTAGTTTATACTTCTGGCCAGAGAAATGCTTAACTAGACCTATACCCGCCTACTGCTTGGTATCTCCAACAACAAGAGGAGGCGTGCTCCAAGTGCAAACAGAGACAGGGAATAAAACAGGAAGCATAGGAAATTCCTGACGCTGCCAAATGTTTCCGCAGTATAAAAGACCACCATCTGACCCAATCCATTGGAAAATGCCATACTTGACAGACCAGTGCAACAGTAGGCATATTCCAAAAGAGAAAATGGACAGAAGTGGACGCCTTGGACCAGCAGACAGAGTCAGAATAGAAAAACTGTAATGGAATCTATGAAGCTTTCTTAAAAACAACTGATGCACATTCACTTTGACACTGGTGCAGGGTAAGAATAAACTTGGAAAAACAAAAATGAATCCGCACAACAGCATACTGCTCCAAGACATTTAATAGGCCTTTGCCTTCTCACACAACACGGGGAAGAAGCCAAATGAACTAAATACAGTAGGGCTGCTCCCTAATAGTCGATCGAACATTAGCAGACCAAGTTTTCATTGGTCGGTTGGTCGCAGGAAAAAAGAAAACTCCATTCGGGAGCTGCACCTTGTCAAAATTAGGTCAAAACTATGGCTGGACCATGTATGAAATGCTAGGGGGTTTTTAATTTGAAAAGACGGACACAGGAAGTGGCGATGCTCAGTCACACAGTCAGTAAGGGACAGACATTCGCATTTACACTGCTGGTCCTTGCAGTTATTAGATAGTTAGATACTTGTGAGCTAATCTAGGCTAAGTAACCTAGGGTTCGAAACAGAGACTTGAATCAAAATATCCCCTCACCACGGATAGGTCACACTGCAAAGACTATCTTGGACATCTACAGGAGATTGCAGCACTTGAAACAAAAATATTTCGTTTGGAAATTATACAACGTTGCCATGGAGCCCAAACGCTAAGCTACCACGAGCCCAGAAACCATGTTCTCCAAATAACGCTACTGCTGGGGCGCTCAGTTCTGAGACCGCCACGGCACTGGCCAATCAGCTGCTCACCGGAGAAACGAGATGATGCGAGTACTGCAGCAGAGAATGAGTGCTCCGTAAATAATACTTTACCATGGACTCCAATTGCTATGCCAATGTTAGCCAAACCCTGCACTGAGCTGAGCTGATAGACACTGCTAAGCTAACGCTAGTTCTGGGTACTGCTAATTTCTGAGGCTGCCGCAGCAATTAAATCAACAGTGTACCGGGGAAACAAGCCGTCAGTTACGATACTGCCTTTTGGAGTGCACGTGGGGCAAAGACGAAAAATAAATCTATCCCCCACAAAATAGTGATACCCGAAGCGGCAGAGAGTGCTTCTGAACGCCCTGAGATTAGCACCGCTACCAGTTGGCCTGCTCTGCTATCCAGTCAACAGTCCACCTCAACCCCCTGTGGCTAATAAAGAACAGCTGTGGATTGTCACACAATCATCTAAAACATGTAAGTAGCCTAACGTTAGCCACTTAGCATGGCCGCTAGCTAACGTTAGCTAGCCTTGATAAATATATTGTCACATGTGCCATTAGGCTTATCCAAGTGTTCTTGGGGACTGGGGAAGCTAAATTACCTCGTTTACTGCATGTTTAACTTCATGTGCATTTCTCTCTCTATATACATCTCTCATTTCACTCTCCTTGCTGGTTGTTCTGACACATTGAGAATCATTACCGCTTTTACCGGTGTCATTAACAGGCGGCTCGCTTTGTGCATGTGCTTGTAAAATGTATATTTTAAAGGCTCATGTGAAAATGCCATTGGCGCTCTGCAGGAGGTATTGCCGGTCCCGGTGTAGGCCAAGGAGCCTACTGGCAGAGCCTATGTGCACCTCTCTCAAAATGTTACTGTGCGTAGGGCAACGCAAGTACTGTGATTGGCCCACTTGCCTTGAGCCGCACATTTCCGCATTTAACTTGCACTAGTGCGGAGGAGAGATTAGCAAAAATGCTCATATTCCCTGTAACCACCACAGATAAATAACCTACATTGAATATTTCTGCCCTACGCTGTGTCGCCTGCAGACCTACTTGGCTTCCTTTTAACAAGCCAAACATCATTTTCTCATTTCAACCCAGTGTCACAGTAAAATTAGGCAACAGTGAGGCAGTTGTCAACATCCTCTGACTCATCACCACACCCTGCCTCTGTACTGATTCTAGCACAAAGACCCTTACAATCACCCTGAATTACTGGCTCTAAAAATAGCTAACATCTGGAGTGTATGGATGGTACTAACACCTGGGGTGTATGGATGGTACAATACACTTTAACTGATCAGAAGGTCAGGGTACTGTAGTTCTCATCCTCCTCCACTGCAACCAAAACCTCCAATTCTTATTTTCACACATAGGCCACTTCCCAACAAAATAGGACATTAGCTTTTTTGCAAATGTGGTCTCTACACAAGCTTCACTTTTCTATTTCACTTGTCAGCTGCGACCAAGCAGCTAGTCCATCTGTTGGTCCCAAACACCAACATTTCAAAAAAGGTTGTTTGCTGTGACATGATAGACATGCAATTTGCCAAAATGCTAGATATCCATGTGCCAATGCACCACAACAAATATCACACCAATTGGCCTGATGGTGGCGCTATAATCAATGCCCAAAATGCCAAATTTTGAAAGGCATAATTCGTACACCTTAATTCTGATTGCCAGGAGATTTTGTACACATATACAGCTATCCTTGGTCTACAACTTTGCCAATAGGACCACCCATTTCCGCTCCCCCCCCCTCCTATCTAATTGCGATTATTTTGACTGACATTGCAATTGCAATATGATTCACAATATTGGAGCGAATTATCATTTTTGCGTCCTTATTCTCATTTCACTGAAAAACATTAAAATGATCATGGTGTGATTTTTGCAGGGGTTCTGTACCAAACAAAGGTGTTTTCTTAAAGTCTGTAGAATATGATTTGTTGACCAGGTCATCTCTGCAGCGCCACAAGACATAATATAGAATGGTATTTTGATACACATTTTGCCTTTAAAAAATATTGAGCCTCCTGCGATTTGGATTTGCACTAGGCTGTATTGCAATTTCAATAAAAAAAAATTATTAATTGTTCAGCCCTTCGCCACATCCAATTGAATTTTTGGAAAAATGCGTTATAAACAGTTATGAATTACTCGTGAATGCTTTGTCTGATTTGCACAAAAATGTGTGTGTTTCGCTCATGATGGTGAGGAGGTGTGCAAAGATTTGTCATTCTGCCACTTGGTGGTGGTATTTGCAAAAATCATATGATAGAGACATGAAATTTGCAACAATGACAGATATTGGTGTCAATGCCTCACACCAAATTTCACACCAGTTGGCCAAATGGTGACGCAACAATCAAAGGTCAAAATTACTGTCAAAAAAAATCTTCAAATAACTTTGAAATACCATAACACATAACACCGTAAGTCCGACTGACACACTTTGTGCACATAATATCCAGCTATCGTTAGTCTACAACACTGGTCTTCGCCACGACATAATTGCATTAAGATAATGGATACGGTGCTCAGATTAAAGCACATATCCAGGTAGCAAGAAGCAGTAGAAATGAGGGATTTCCTGCAGCCAAATTGGTCACAGCTTATCACAAATTCCATGCTCGTTTCCCTTGGGAATATTATTTGCCCCTCTAATCCCAATTCCAGGTGCATTTAATAAATTTAATTTAAATTTTGTGGAATTCTTTGCTCCATAGCCCTTGTTAATGTCTTTATTTGCTTGCCACAGATATCCTATTAACTGAAACTGTCACACATTGGCCAATGAATTGGCAGAGCAAAATGTCCCCTGTGTTCTTCAAAGTCTGTCAACACCAGGCTGTTAACACGCACACACAGTCTCTGTCTCTCTCACACACAAAATTATTTTTGTGTGTGAAATTATTAGGGAGTAGATGAGGCAGCAACAAAATGGGTCCAACTTGGAAAATGTGTTATTCCAAAGTCTCCCCAGCCTCTCTCTCTCTGGGAGTTTGTGTGCTGTGGCCCAGACTCGTGGGTGGGTTTGTGGTTGTTGACACATCGTATAATTGTGAGCTTGTGTAAGATTGGGGATGCACTCCTCCTCATCCACACAAGCTGGTCTTGTACAGCTTTGGCTGAGGGTAAGTCCAGCACAGCAGGACGCCTCATCACTTCCACACTCTGAACAGTGCTCTACATTAAGCAGCTCCCGGTGTGAAAGCCATGGCACAGAGTTGAGCTGTGAAATGCTGACAATGAAAGCGGTACATCATCTCACAAGATCAATCTTTACAACCTTTGAATGCGTATCATCTCCATATTAGAATAGTTACGTCATTATGTCAGTAGTAGTAAAAGCGGTTACTTGAGTAATAAAATACCATTTCAAAAACTGCAAATATTGCAGTTCGATAAGATGCCATGGCCCCTGCTTTCTCCTAAACTTTCCACATATTCTGCTAATTTCTGATTCTGGTCGATGGCAGTAGCTCCTTACAGTCTACATGCACAAGGAAATTAAAGAAAATGTTCTATTATACAAACAAGGTTAGGAATGACTTCATATAGCCTGACTAACCTATTCCAAAACTTCAGTTTGGCTGGCCTTTGGGACTCAGACCATAAGCTCTCTGATTGAAGTGTTACAGTGAAAGTCAATAGGCCAAGCTACCACAGCACTCAAGGGCTTGTTACATTTCAGAAAGGCTCTTGCATCTACTACAGAGGAGTAAAGGGTAAAGGGATCATGTAAGAGGAGCCCATTCAAACCCCTGGCAAACTGAAGGCCCTAGCCAGCCACAGTGAGTGGAGTAGGCGCTTTAAATAGCTGAAACCCCCTTCATCCTGTGCAGCCTCTTAAAAGACCTCACAATTCATACCAGGAAACAGTAAGACAAGTACCCCAACTTGGGAGAAGAGTAGCGGCAAATCTGTACAAGACACATATCCTTTTCAACACCAAACTATTAGGCTAATTGTTTTTTCAAACTTAAGCCTGGTTAGCGAGCAAGAATAAATATGATGACAACAGCCCTCATTGCAAGTAGTTATCCTGGACTGTGAGGTCAATGGAGCCTTGGCCAGTAGGGCAGTGAATCTATATTTAGGCTGCTGCCTGGCAGCCGATACAGTGTGAAAGGCAGACACATGCTGGAAGATAGCCAGCAGAGGTGCATTAAGGGCAAAGGTAGTCAATTCCTGCCCCGACAATATGGAGCCTTTTCAAGCAACAGTGGCCTACCTGTTGAAACTGGAAAGGTCTACAGGGTAGAGTATTTGTGAGGTGACTTGACTATTATACCCTGCATATATCGATAGGAATATCAGGCCATTGCCTGAAAGTAGTGGTGATTACATGACCTGCCACAACTGATCTTAAATACAAAATAGGTTCATGAGAGATTGCCTGAGGTCAGTATACATAATAGTCTGTGTCTCTGTGATCAGGGTAGATCAATACAGCCTGAGATTTTGGCACCAATACCGATTTAGATATTTGGGAGCTTAAATTTCAGATAACCGATATATCTACTGATGTACTTTTTTTCTAAGACTGTAAGAAAATACACATTTCCTTGTAAATATCCCTCAACTTTTCATTTAGAAAAGACAGTCAAGATTCATAAAGTAAATGTTCATTTTAGCAAATCTTTATTGTGCAATGCTCTAACCTTAAACAAATACAACTATTTTTGTCTCACATAAATAAGTAGCCTTATGCTTAAAATAAGAAAAATGTCAAGATAGCTATATCAGCACATCAAGGCATGCTCTATTAGAAAAAAACTTAGAATACCTATATATGGGTGGTATTTTTTCCAATAACGATATATTGGTAAAAGGCCAATATTGGCTGATAATATCAGTTGACCAATAAAATTGTCTAGCCATAGTCTGTGACCAGGTCCCTCACTTTAAAAGCCTGGCAGCCTGCAAACTGTCCAACACAAATGGTAGGTAAGGACTGTGCAGACATAGCCATACAATTCTTGTAATCATGGTAATGTTTGACTTGGCCCTGAGGGAAGAATTCTGTATGACTCATTGGAAGGAGGGCTGAAAGAGGGAAGGGGTCAGCTACAAACACAGCAACATCACTGCTCTGTCGTCCCGCGCTACCTCTTACAGTCTCACGCCACTTCACTCAAAATAATTCCTAAAAGAGAACTTTTACCTGAACTGGACTTTTGGCCTAGTCTGAATGCAGTCACAACATCCAACAAGCTTAATTCAAAGTGTGTGGTGCAACACTCTTAACAATATTGAGACAACACTAACATTAGCACAAAGCAATTTACACTTGGCTGTCAACATGAATTCTCAAGTAGTCATCTTTGTCTGAGCTGTGCTAAATGGTTCACAAGATTACAGCAGAAGCTACACTATTTATCAAATGAAACTTTGGGTAGATGACAGTCATTACATCTGCATCGCCTTTAAATTCCTCAAATGGCGGTGGACAACAACTCCCAAGGAAACAGAATGAGCAGTTTTAAGAAATGCAATTAGGCTAAATCATAAATCCCTATATCCTTTTTAACTTTGACCCCACAACATCACCAATTTACAGACACCACCATCGGGGCAACCATAAATGGACCACCAATCGTTTTAGTTTAAAGCATGGAGGTAGGCTAAAAGTTTCAAAGATGGAACGAGACTTCTTACAGACACATGTAGATTTTTGATACTCAAGTACTTTTAATACTTTTACTTAAGTAGTGCTTTGAAAAGAAGACACTTACTTTTATTATTCTATCAGGGTATTTCCATTTGTACTTAAATAAGGCATTCGGATACTCCTTCACCCACTATGTTTGTATCAATATAAAAGAAACTCCTGACTGTGGTGATCCCCCCCTCCCCCCC
>OMKL01043877.1:2204-14667 GCA_900302295.1 Parasudis fraserbrunneri
ATTCCTGTGACTGTCCACAATAAATTAATTAATTAATATATATATATATATATATATGTATAATTTCAACCATCTCAGGCAGTATATGATGTCACAGGATTGCATTTTCATTTTATTTTAGAGAGCTCATAATGTAAAACTCATAAAGCAACAGATCTTTTACATTTATTTTTAAAACATTTTTAATGTTCGCTATTGCCCATTTGGCCACTGTCATCTTGTTTAAACCAGGAAATGGGTGTAGGCCTCTCTGAGTGCCCTTCTAATTATGAATAATATTTTGATTATGAATAATATCTGTCACCAATGATGTGAACTTTGGTCTGTAGGACCCATACTGTGAGTGGCAGATCAACTTAAGCAAAAAAGGCGACTACCAGTGCAGCCGACGGGGGAGACTGGATGGGTCCATCCGTGACCCAGGGGGATGTCCTAAAGTCTGCAACCAGTGAGTAGTCATTGTGCTCATTCTGTTGTTGCTATTAAACTGGTGTCAGAAGCACTTGATTCACCAAATTCCACGGATGTACCTGGACTTATATCTTAGAGAGACAAATCAACAACTCTTGAAGTTCCACAGTATGACAGACACAACAATTACAACTTGACATCACATATAGTTGGTAGGGACAGGAAGCTAAAGAACAGAAACGAGACTATACCACGCTCCATCAGATACATTGAGCACTACATGTATCATAATCAGCAGCATGGCATAAAGTAGAGCTGGAGCCGTGAAAGTAAGAGTAATGAGTGTCTCGTAGTAGTGAGTAGTTCAAACATAGTATGAAATACATATTCACAGAAAATATATAGATAATTCAAAGCATACAACACCTCTCTCTCCCTCCCTGTTCCCCTTTCTCTCTCATTGCACAGGAGGAAGACATGTGGAGAGTGTCTGTCTAACTCTAGTCAGTGTGCCTGGTGTGAGTCAGCCCAGGCCTGCTTCTACTTTGCTGCCTACCTCACCAAGTACCCCTATGGAGAGTGCAGGGACTGGTATGACAGGTAAAGTCAACTATCAAGAGTTGAGCACATGCTTAAAGGTCCAATCAGTGATCCAAACATAAAACAAATGGGGGATGGAGACATGTTTTCATTCTCTTGATACAAGGACTAACATTAGACAACAGGTAAATGTACGTTTTTAGCTGTATTTGCTGCATTTTGTGGCTGTAAAAGGTTTGTTTATGTTCATAATGTTTGTAAATACTGGAGTAAAACAGACCTATATTCCCATTAACAATGGGTTAAGAAAGTTCCAAATAGCTTGTTTTCTATCTATAGATCAAACTTTTCAATATTGTATGTGAAAAATTCCACATTGATATGGTCAGACAATCACGGATTATGGCTTTAATCTTTTTTCATTATTATTATTATTATTATTATTATTATTAATAATTTTCTTTTTGATAAATACTGTATAATTTTTTGCTTTTGTGATTGAAGAATTGGGGGGGAAATACATTATATAACTGAGTTGAAGTCATTGTGACTGAAGATCTGGGGGAAAATACATGATATAACTGAGTTGAGGTCATTGTAAACTTGTTCTATCATCTCTCCTGTCTTCCAGTGTCCACTCGGTTCCACAGTGCAAGCAGTGCTCTGCCTTGAACACATGTACAGACTGTCTGCAGACGTTCCAGTGTGGCTGGTGTGGCGACTACAACAATCCCACCATTGGAAAGTAAGAAAAGGCAAAGGGATGAGAATACTTTGACGGATACATAGTGCACATACAAATCTGGAAGAGAGCGGAGATGGGGTTTTTTTTTTTAAACAATTTTTTCAAATTGTTTTAGAATGAAAGCTGTGGCATGGGGAGGAGTTGAAGGTGGAAGTATTGGGAGGGTTACACACACACACACACATTCACACACACACACCCACACACGTCTACCTAGTACAGCCCCAGTCATCTACTGTTGGCCACTGAGCATGTCCACTGGAAAAAGTTGGAACAGCAGAAGTTCCAAACAAGTGAGGGGATTCGAACCGCCAACCTTTCAGCCACAAGCCTGCTTCTCAAACCTCTACCGCCACCCCGTCGATACTCATGTCTTGTATTTCTCTCTTCCCTCCTTTTTGTCCATCTTTCTTTCAGATGTCTGAGAGGCGACTGGGCAGGGATGGACGACCCCTCTGTGTACAACTGCAGTGTGGCTGTGGCTGAAGCACGGGCCGCCAAGTAAGATACCTCTTCTTGCTGCATTGCTGTCTTACCACAGTGGCTGTCTTACCCAATATAACAGAACTCTTTGGTCTTACCACAAGGTTCTCACACAAGTCTGGAAAGTCTGGCAATGTGCATTTTGTTCATGTAGTAATGTATTAGTGAAATAGTGAAATTTCCTTGCCATCAGCCCTCCCACCTCTCACATTTTGCCCCACAAAAAACCCATAAATGCACAGAACCCACGACTGCGACATCGGCACCACGAATACTGCGGACGCCACAGAGATTTCAAACAACCATATCCTAAGTTTTCCTTCCCCTCTCTGCTCCTCCTCCAGCCCGGAGCCCCAGACCTCCGCCCCCCCGCGGCCCATGGAGATGGAGATGGAGATGGAGCTGGAGCACATGGACGATGGGGAGCGGGACGCCGTCTGGTCCTACCCCACCTGCCCTGACGTGGAGGAGTGCAGGCTGGGCCTTCACAACTGCCACCCCTTTGCTACGTGTGTCAACACCCCCACCTCCTACGAGTGCCACTGCGAGAGGGGATACACCGGGGACGGCACCCTGCACTGCAACCAGACGTGA
Source organism: Parasudis fraserbrunneri (assembly GCA_900302295.1). Taxonomy (NCBI): domain Eukaryota; kingdom Metazoa; phylum Chordata; class Actinopteri; order Aulopiformes; family Chlorophthalmidae; genus Parasudis; species Parasudis fraserbrunneri. Next base: position 4,978 of record OMKL01043877.1, read on the forward strand.
GAGTCTTCATCTTGATCTCTCTGGGTTTTTTTTATCTCTCTCCCACTCTCACCCTCTCTTTCCCTATCCGTCTCCGTATTTGTTTCTCCACGCCTAGGAGTATAAACGTGTCATTCTGAGCTAACTCTCTGTCCCTCAACCTTCACCCCCCCCCAGGTGTTACAACGAGTGTCGTGAGGGCCAGTGCAGTGGCAGCCCGCGGTTCGAGTGTGAGTGTTCCTTGGGCTGGACGTCTGACCCTGCCACCCTGGTGCTGAGCGGGGTGGAGTGTGATGTGGACTGTGGCTGCAACTTCCACTCCACCTGTATCACCGCTCCTGGAATCTGTGACCAATGCCAGGGTGAGGCACTAGATAAGGCAGAACGATATGCACAAAACATTATGTTTTTATTATTATTTTAGTCCTGACTTTAGGATCTACAGTATCTTCCCATGTGTATAAAACCCCCATCACTGTGGTAATAGATTTAGTTTACCTGCTGTGGTCACTATTAACCCTATGGCGTTATACTGTCTCCTCTCCTGTTGTATTTCCTAGTGATAACCAGACTCCTCGTTCATAGTATTCAGTCGCAGACATCTTGCTCGCAAACAACTGGTGATTGTAATCAGATAGCAGGTGGTTATCATAAAATGACAACTGTGGCCAATGAGCTGTGGCATTGCGCAATATTGTATGGCAAAAACACACCATGAGAATACTATGAATTATATGGACTTAATACATCTGGGTGTGAGTGAAGAAGCTTTTCACAATCACTCTCTTTCTCTCATTTATTATATGTATTCTGAAATGAATTCAATATGTCCATATTGCAGCCTTTGCAATACTTTCTTCCATATTATGATATCAATATGAGTTCAATATATTGTTGAGCCCTAGTACTAATAGGCTGGATGGATTTCGATGACTTGGTTTCACTAACTTGCATGAATGTGTTTTTTTCCCTCCAGTTACACATTGATATTCATTTTCTTTCTTGTCTCATCCATCTTGTCTGGTCTTCCTCGCCTCCTCAGACTGGACCACGGGGCCCCACTGTGAGCACTGTCGTCCAGGTAGTTTTGGCTCTGCCTTAGCGGGCGGCGGGGGGTGTGTGCCCTGTGAATGCAATGGCCACGGGGACCCCCTACAGGGCTACTGCCACAACCAGACAGGCCAGTGCTACTGCACACACAACACCCATGGACCACACTGCGAGTCCTGCCTGCCCGGTTACTACGGAGACCCCAGGTGAGGAGAGCTCTGCGGTGGAACTCGGGTCTGATAATGTCAACGAGGAGTAGGATACTGAGGGCAAATCAACAGTGCTTGGTCAGTAGCCTGAGAAAAGAAGCTTAAAATAAAAGTAGCATACAATGAATACGGACAAGGAAGGGGCAAGCAAGTTTTTTTTAGTGCGTGTGTGTGTGTTGGGTTTTTTAAGAGCAAGGTCAAATTCAACGAGATCAAGTGCAAGTATAGGATGGAGGTAGAGAAGTGTATGGTTTTGGTATGTGTGTCTTAATCTCTCTCTCTCCCTCAGCAACAACGGCACATGCTTCCGCCAGTGTCAGGGCCGCTCTGTGCTGCTGTCCTCCTCCACCTCTTCCTCCCCACTGCCCCTCTCCTCTTCTCTGGGCTGGCGAGGAGGCACCGGAGGAAAAGGAGGTCTCTCCCATTGCCTGTGGGTCCTGTCTGTGACCGAGAACCTGGCACCCTGCATGCCGAGCCAGCTGTGTCCCCCTGTGGCCCTCACTCTGCACCCAGACTCCCATACACAGTGTGCTGTAAGTACGGTCTTGACCTGACTAGGGATGGCCAGATATCGGTCCGATACCAGGCTAAAACAGTATCAAAGGATTTCCCCAGCACTAAAAAATGTGTAACATGCTAGAAATCAAAGCAAAGTGACTTGATTTGCTGCATTTTTAACACATAGAAGCATGTTAGACCTCTTTGAATGGAGAAAATAATTTATTATTATTATTATTATTATTATTATTATTATCATATAATTAATCATTATTAGACAGAGTATTATATATCTCTATCATTTTTACATTTTGACTGAAAGTTTAGTCCTCAGAATTAGTGTAGACAGTGAAAAAGTGGTATCAGTGCATCCCTAGACTCCAACACACACACACCCACACACAGAGGATCCAAATGTTTACTGTGCTAGAGCTTTAGAACTCTGCAAGTATCCCATCAGTATTCCCACAAGGCATTGCCCTTAAATGTCCTTCCTGTTTATCCCGCAGGGCTCCTACGTCTATGTGTTTGACGGCCTGCCTCGTTTCCTGGGCAACGGAGTAGTCCATTCAGACCACAACCTGATTGGAGCGTTTTGTGGGACCACCCGGACCCAGCCAGTCACTGTGGAGGCTACCTCAGGTGACCTTGGTTACTGAGCATTTTCATCTGTGCCACTGATACAAATATCATATAGTTTGACACCACTTTTAGGAAACTATACTGACAGCAGGGTTCCCACGGTCATTGAAAACCCATAAAAGTCATGGAATTTGTAAGTTGGGTTTTCCAGGCCTGGAAAAGTTATGGAAAATGATACTGATCCAAACAGGTTTGGGAATGTCATAGAAATTTGTTCATACTCTTGTTTTCACCTGGTCAAATGATAAATGTCAAGCTTCGTGTATCGATTATCTATTTATCTCTGAAGAAACAATGACCCATTTCCTGGTTACTCGAGTCCAAAGTGATTGTTGGAGCTGGGCAAAATAAAGCCTGGGACATTCAAAACAATTATTCAACAGTAACATATTTAGCTGAACATAAACATTGACAAATATATATCATGGAAATCGTGCCATTTGTCATGGAATAGTCATGGAAATGTCATGGAATTTTATCATCAAAAATGCATAGGAACCATGTGACAAATATGCTTGTTTAATGGTCATACCATCTGAAAACCCTCTGTCAACCAGGCGTGATCTCAGTCTACTTTGAGGCCAACGTCTCCTCAGACAGACCTCAGGGCTTCAATGCCTCCTTCTGGGTGCGGCGCTGTCGCCAGAGCTCTGATGGGGGTGAGGATGGAACACCAGCGTGCCAGGGAGGGGCGCAGTGTCAAGGAGAACTGTGCCAGTGTCCCCAGGGCTATGGAGGGCCCCACTGTGACCGGCCCATCTGTCCCCAGGACTGTGGACTAGTAGAGGGGAGAGGCACTTGTAATACAGTAAGTATGGAGGCAGTTTATACAGTTATTTTGGCTTTCCTTGACTAAAATACAAGAAATTCCTGGTCTGCAGTAATCAGTAATCAACAAATATATTAAATCACATGTCTCACAGTAATGTTTTTTGACATGCTTATAATTTTCCATTAATGACTAAAGACTCATTCAGCATAAAAAAACCACAACTTGCAGACTTAAAAATAATAAATAAATAAAAAAGATTAAGACCCTCATGACAGATTAGTCAACTAAGAGAGGGCAGTCCCAGTGTTGGGTTCTTCAGTCATAAAGCTGCACTATAGACCTGGGGAGTGATTTTCCACCGTGATTTCCCCCCATTGCAGCCTCCCAGTGAAGCAATAATTATGGCCATACCGTATTTTGTAGGTTCATAATCTTTGACTGGGAGATAGATTATTCAATTGTGTGACTTTTACAACCAATAGCCAATAACCAATAGCATAACCAGTGGTACATGTTTTAACTTAATCTTTGAGAAAAAGTGTTTTATATTGTAATCTTTACTCGTTTCCATGGTAACTACTACAATACCCATAAACCTCGCCAATCTTCGACCAATCACGAGCACATCTACTCTGACGTTGGTATCCCCCGTCATTCTCGGGGTACGCCATCGACCGCCATCTTAGTTTTCATTCTGTGTATGTGAGCTGTGCATGTATTTTGCTATTAAGAATTTTGCCACCAGTATCCATACCTGATCCCAAATTTACATTTTGGGCAAATGGAGTCTCAGTGAGTGAAAGGGGATCAGGGACGATGTTGTCTTTTAAAGCCCCATTTCATGAGTTGGACTCATAATGGCCTTGTATTTTTATATAAAACATGCTCCATAGTGCAGGTTTAACAAAGTCGAGATTGCTAATGTACATCTTTGTTTGTGGCAGTCTCTGGGAGTGTGTGTGTGCTCAGATGCCTGGGCTGGCTCAAACTGCTCCATTCCTCTGGACTCCAGCAGCCTGGTGTGGGAAACACTACTGGACACACAGCTCACAGTGGTAAGGACATAACATGCATATACAGACAATCACACATTCATAACGTATCACAACATATTTATGTCCATTTCACGCTCCACACTCCTCATGAATGCTGATACATGAATCATGAATGTGTGCGACAACATTATTTTCCACACTACCCCCACAGAACCATGCCCACAGGTTCCTCCACAGGATGGGCCACTCTCTGGTATCTGGACCCCAGGGGAACCTCTGGATGTACGGAGGACTCTCTCTCTCAGAGGGCATTCTGGGAAATGTCTACAGGTAGGAGGATGACGGTTGATGCCGTTTTATGCAAATATGCACAATTTTAGAGATAAGATAGTAGCTCTTCATTGTTCTTGACATTCACATAATTGAAATTTGACATCAGATATTACTCACAGACTGTTTTTCTCCCGTGTGCCTTTGATTGGCTGGTTCAGGTATTCTGTGTCAGAGCGGCGCTGGACCCAGATGTTGACGAGCTCAGCGGAGGAAGGCTCCACCCCCAGCCCTCGCTATCACCATGCCTCTGCCCTGCTGACCAGTCACGAGCCTCTCTCTGGCGGTCAGGGAGCCAGTCACAATTTCATGCTGGTGGTGGGCGGGGTCACTCAGAAGGGTGTCGCAATGGATACATGGAGTCTCAACCTCAGTAGTTTAGTCTGGAGAGAGTACAAGGTCAGCATTTAGTTTGTAGAAAGACAACTGAATATATCAGCAGTATGAAAAGATATTGAACTATCTCAGAGTTGACATTGCGTATGTCTTCCTCCTCTGTTAGAGCTCAGTGCTGCCCCCGGTGGCAGGCCACACTTTGACGATGCGACGAGACTCCTCTGTGTTGCTGATTGGAGGTTACTCTCCAGAGAACGGCTTCAACCACCACCTGCTGGAGTTCAGCCCCCATACTGGAAACTGGACCATCGCCCCCCACACTGGCACGCCTCCTACAGGTCTGGAGGAACAATATGGCCCTTTGATTGTGAAAGGGGAACAACGACCATTAAGGGAAAAAAAAAAAAAAAAAATTATAATAATAATTGTATGGTATTTAGGGGGTAGTACAACAAGCCTGCAGTGCACTCATGCCTGTTCAGTCATCGAGAACGCTCTGGAAAGCTTCACTGTAATCACGCCAGGCAGCACATAGATTAAATGAAAGGGAAATTAAAACATAAAATACATATTCAATAACCATTTTCTGGAAGAGGGAACGCTTGTAAGCTATGATGGGTATAAGTTACATTTCTGAGTTTGGTCGTTTGGTCTGAAAAGCATGAATGGTGCAGTCAGAGGGCTGCTGTATCAGACCTGCGGTGCACTCGTCAACCCAATTTGCCTACCATTACTGTGTAGGATTGAGTCAGAGTAATATAAGACACACATATAACAATACTGGTGATATTGGTGGCAATATTTGGCCTTTTTAAGTCAGGAAATGCACATTGAGAGTAACTGCAAAATCTATTGAGCCGTGATCATGCAGTAAAACGAGTCCTACCTGCATTTATGACCTTCCCTTGAGTGGTACCTGTAAAAAAAAATCAATGGACACAGGAAAACAAACAAAATGGTCATCTGCCTATTGCTGAATATGTATTTTAATTTATTCATTGAGCCGCCTAGCATGATTATGGTGATGACGCTCTCCCCAAGAGGCTTTCAAGCGCATTCTTGATGAATACACAGACCTGAGTACATTTTGTCATTTCTAACATGTTGTACTACCCCCTAGATAATTCAGATTTTCTAACATGTTGTATTTCCCCCTGGATAATTCTGATTTTCTAACATGTTGTACTTCCCCCTAGATAATTCAGATTTTCTAAAATTGTCTGTTGTTCCCCTTTTAAGAGTTGTAACATAAAACACTCCGCGTATAACCAACAGACTTATTACCCAACTGAGTTAATCTCACCAGCCACACAGATCTGAAGAAATTCTTAAGAAATATACATATCTTTAAAAAAAAAAAATAATAATAATCTAGGATAACGATGCTAGTAGGAGCCATCGGCAGCAATTTGACTGGCTCCATTTGAACAATGCTCTTGGCACATGCCCCAACACATTGCCTGAGGAGGCACTTTTCAGCTGCAGAATTTGACTGAATGGAGTTATGGTGATGCCCAGCGTGTGAGCCGTCGGTGTGGCCAGTGAGATGAGCACGATCACCCAGCTGTAGATCATGGTGTCTCTAAAGGCCTGCACTTGGGACTGAATGCTGTTGGTTACCCTGTGCTCTTCCCTCAGGTCTGTATGGGCATTCAGCAGTGTACCATGAGCAGACTGATGCTGTCTATGTGTTTGGAGGCTACCGCTTCCACGTGGAGACAGTGGAGCCCTCAGGAGAACTCTACAGCCTGTACTATCCCAACCTCACCTGGTCCCTGCTAGTCCCCTCACAGGGCAACAAGGTAGGTAGCTCTAATCTGCTGGTCTGTACTGGCTCCACATAGACCAACAAAGTAGCCCCTAATCGGGTCTGTACTGGTTCCTCACAGGCCAGTAAGGTTGCTATCCCAACCTGGTCTAACTTGGTCCACACAGGAATAAATTCTGAAATGGTTTTCTCATATATCTCCCTCTACTCCCTCCTCTATATCTCCCTCTCTCCCTCTATCTGTCCAGCCCGTGTCCCGTTTCTTCCACGCCGCAGCCCTGATCAAAGACACCATGGTGATTGTAGGAGGGAGGACAGAAGATGAGGACTACAGTAACTCTGTGTCTCTCTACCAGATCAACTGTAACACCTGGATTCAACCAGGTAGCTCACTAGAATGAGTCTCTGTGGTCCCTTTGTGGTTGTGTCGGTTTGTTTTCTCAATGAAACTCGTAGGAACATACTATGGCCTTTTTGTAATCTCTTTGCTTCTCTCTCCATCTCTCTCTCTCTCTCTCTCTCTCTCTCTCTCTCTCTCTGTCTCAAGCTTCAGCGATAGGCGAGCCTGTAAACCGTTCAGTGTCTCTGGCCATGACGGGCTGGGGTGGTCGTCTCTACCTGTCAGGAGGTTTTAACGGGGTGACGCTGGGCCGTCTGCTGACCCTGACCCTGCCCTCTGACCCCTGTGCCCTGCTGGCCACACCAGAGGCCTGCAACACCACCACAGGCAGCTGTGTCTGGTGTAGGGGGACCTGCGCCTCCTCTGATGCTGCTGAGAGGTACCAGATTCTGGATTCTCTCCTTTTTGGAATACTCGTCTTTGTGTGCATTTGTCCATCTCTAATTGCACATTTTTAATATGATTTGGATCAAACTTTGCAAATAGATCAGCCTCCGCTTTTGAATTTAATTAAAATCATGTCAGAGATCAACAGCAGCGTTTGAGCCATATTTGTAGTTAGGACAAAGATGGCAACCGACAAGATTTCTGACCTGGGACACTAAATGAGGACACGGTCTACTCAGGCAATACATTATAAGGAGTCTCTTCCATTGACTTGGTTGTCTCCTAAATATTCATGACTGGATGGCTTACGGGATTTACAGGTCGACTGTAGTGCGGGTGTTACAACACTCGGAGTGCCCTTACTTAATGTATGCACACGTCAATATAACTTCTTCGTAGTTACTCAGACCACCCGCTGATCTCTCCCTCTCCGTCAGAATGGGCTGTTCCACCGGCCAGTTCCCCTGCTCCCCAACCCCTCGTCTGCCAGACCAGTGTCGCAGACTGAAGACCTGCAGCGAGTGTCTGGCCAGGCACCCCAGGACCTTCTCCAGCCCGGCGCAGGTATAAAACCCACAGTACACACAGTCTGAGACCCCAACCGGCCTCAAAGACCGACGGGCACAAACTGTCACTAAACCACACTCTCTCTGGTCTCTCGCAGCCTGCCCTGCAGTGCAAGTGGTGCACCAACTGTCCAGAGGGGGCCTGTATCAGCAGCTCTGTCAGCTGTACGTCCGAACACGACTGTAGGATCAACCAGAGGGAGATCTTCTTGTCCAGCAACTGCACAGAGACCAGCTGCGAGGCCTCCGACTGCCCCAAGTGTACCGCCTCGGGGAAATGCATGTGGACTCGCCAGTTCAAACGCACAGGTATGGGGGGTAGCGTTAAATTGTCTGTTGGTATGATATACAAAACTTTAGGTTGCAGCAGACTTTTAGAAATGTAGATTTAAGAGTGGTTCCTTAACTAGGAATTCACAACCACACCAACATGGTTCAAGCCCTTGACCTTGTCACTGTTCCTCCAGGCGAGACCAGGCGTATCCTGAGTGTGAACCCCACCTACGACTGGACGTGTTTCAGCTACGCCCTGCTCAACGTCTCCCCCATGCAGGTGGAGTCTTCCCCACCTCTGCCCTGCCCTCCCCCTTGCCATAGCCTCCACAACTGTAGCCTCTGTCTGGGGTCCCGAGGCTCTGATGGGGGCTGGCAGCACTGTGTGTGGAGCATGGCTCTGCAACAGGTAAGACAGAGATGTTTTGTTTTTGACAGATTATTTTCTGTTTTTGTGTATTTCTTTTTTTTTCTTCTTTAATGTACATTCATATTATAAGTGGAAATCACCAGAGAGTTCCCCGATAACATATCACCGCAATATTATACCTTAAGTATTGTGATTTGATACTGTATTGTAATGAAATATATAATTAATGTTTTAATTTAATTGGACCACACCACAATGCTGAAACGATATCCCTCAGGGCAATATTCTTTTCCAAACCAATTATGCTAATGAGACATTAAACATTTTGAAACAATTACTAGATGAGATTCAAGGCCTTTCAGAATTTAGAGCAGTGACGTCAGTGACATTTTGTTAGGTGTGTTGTTGTCATTATTAATGTCAGTATTTTATGTCCGCAAAAAAAAGAAGGAGGGAAAAAAAGGAAACACTGGATCATGTAAAAACACCACAATAGAGTAAAATGTGCACGCAAAAGAAAGGTCTTTAAGAATCATCAGCTGATGGAGAGAATGGTATTCCTTTGATTCTAAGTCTTCTCTGAGCAACATGCTGAGCTAAGTCAGACTGCAGTACCCTGTCATTATATACACGTCACGTGGTACAGAATAGATAAGACTTGTGTGCACTCATCGTCTGACATTGTGATTAAAAAATCAATACTTTTCAAGTCAACACTGAATCGCAACCTTTAATCATCAAACTCAACGGTGGATAGTGGATACTTGAAGGGAACATGTTGACTAGAGACCAGAACACCATTGTTCCAGTGAAATTAATCCTCTTCAGTCTCTAGTTTGAACCGAAGGTATAGTCTGCAAGCTTTTCACCTCTTGGATACTGAGAACTGCGTCCCCTTTTCTTCCTCAATCAGCAGTCTCTTGTTAATGACTTGAGTTTCCTTCTCTTCCTTGATCAACCGTCTCTTATCTGTTTTTCATCAAAGTCCTCAGTCATCATGACGGGCTTTGACCTTACAGGTTTTTAGTTAAAAGCCTTGAAATAGTACCATGAAAAATATCATGATAGCGGGTGTCAACATAATGATAAAATATCATAGGTGAAAGTTTCACAAA
>OMKL01043878.1:0-13544 GCA_900302295.1 Parasudis fraserbrunneri
TTAAGCTATACAGAAGGTTGCACTCCAGTACCTCATGATTAATAATACCTACTTCACCTGTGGTGCCACACTACTACACGAGTATCTTAACATCCTGTATGTTCTCCAGCGGTGGAAATGCAAGCTCAGTAAGCTCCACATGAGCCTGTCAGCAGAATCTCTAATGCCACTTTGGGAGCCAAGGATCTTGGATATTTTCCCTATTAAATATGCATAATTCACAAGGGACATACAGTATTAAGCCATGAGGTAGTCCATACTCTGGGAATGATTCCAACTGTAACATTAACTCCTGAAGGTTGAATCGGTGACTTTATTTAAGTAATAGTTTGTGACTGAATAGGGCCAGAGGGATATGTTGAGTGACATTGAGAGAGTGAGTGAGTGAGTGAGTGAGTGAGTGAGTGACATTGTTTAGCCTCAGATGCCTTACTGTAGGAGCACTGTTGGTGATAACTGAGTTGCGTAACGATGAATTGCATAATAATAGTACTACTTTGAGTAACTGAATAATATTACCATTTGTACCATTTTACAGATGGTTATTATTACAGTTTCAGGAAATAACTCAAATGTAACTGTTTGTAACATAATTAATGCATTACTTTCCACAGAAAATAATATTGTGATCTAACATTACTTTGATTGAAAGGTACAGTAAATGTATTAGCTTTTGAGTAACCTCACCATTAGTTCCTTGGAGAAAACAAGAAGTATAACACAAAAACATTCTCAAAAAAGAAACAAACAAACAATCAAACAAAAAACAGAAATCACAGTCTTGAATTAATTGTATATTAATTCGCAAAATAAGTATGGATGATCTTGGGTAGTACTGAGAGAGAAATTCATCTTCATTCATGTTTTATTGTCTTTTATTTATATTTATTTATATTTTCATAAATATCAGTCTGGAACAGATTAGGACAACACACACACAATACTGAGACCTCACAGGGAAATAAAACAAATATATTGAGATGTGGTGCTGGTTTGCATGACAAAGATTTCAACTTTGATGATATCTTCACTGTACATAAAGGAGAAATGAAAAAATACAGTAGCTGAGAGAAAAATGTCCAAGTCAGTTTTCAAACAGTTTTCTTGTTCTGAGCTGAGGTAAGGTAATGTTTCGTTCATCAGAACTAAAACAATATAAAGCATAGTGTAATACAATACTGCCATCTTTGCAGTCATACAGACCTGCTATAGCATACAACAATCAGTGATTTCAAACATGGCACAAAAATGAAAGGATTGCTATAAAACTGCATTAATATCACTCTGTTTCTATGCGAAGGAAAAGTACCTACAATTTGGAAGCTAATTTCGTTTAATCTAAGTACACAAGCATTTAAAGTAGTTTTGATTGAAGTATGTCAAAAGAGAACATGATTTCCTTTGATTGCTGTCAGTTTTTCCTGCTTAGATACATGTTCATGATCCAGTTTTAATTGGTAAACCGTAAAGTTCACATGCATGTTGTTGATATGATCAATTAGAAAGAAAGGCACGTTTGCCTGATTCATCCACAGAGAAACAAACCAGGAGAAGATTATTCTATGTCCTTCGTCTTTTGTCCATCAAAGGGGGCGTCTTCCTTTAGGATTTTCTAACAATCTAACGTCAAGTTCCCTTTCGGTTCCTTTTTGGACATCCTGGAGTATTTCCAAGTGGACGGATCAGTAACATCTTTGCCACTTGTTAAAAGTTCTGTCTTGTCTGCTTTTATTTACTCTCACCATTATTTTCTTTTTCTTCACAATGCCCCAGGCCTATGTGAAGATGAGATTAAAAAATAAAAAATAAAATAAAAAATCCATCAATCCATCCACCCTCCCATCCAAAAAGCTGTGTGAGTTAGCTTGATGAAACTCTTGCAGTAATCCAATGGGGGCTTGGGAAGGCACGTGCTGGTTACCTTGGTGTCCTACAGTTTCTCTGAGGTTAGGACATCTCCCATGGAGGGACTAACACTGCATCTGTCGCGGCCACATCAACTTATGTACATGAAGGGAGAGTGTGGCTCCTACTCTAGTTCACCTGAGTTCTGGTTGGCTGCCATGGCGCTTGGCCCTGCAGGATGAAGGCGACCAAGGTTGGGGACAGACACTTGCTATGTTGTGCTGAAATGAATGGCTGGATGGGGAGTGAACTGTTGCATTGTTGCTTAGCAACGAGACTGCTGAAGGAACAGGAGAGAGACATTCATTTCACAGGCGCAGAGTGGAGTTCGTGCACGTGAGGGTCACGTGCCTGCGTGTAAGGGCCATGTCCGCTAATTACGTGTTGAAGCGGTGTTTTCTCTTGGCTTTGCGCGCATACAGGAAGTACATGGTGTGTCCGGTGGTGATGAATAAGACAGAGATAATGACCAGGATGCCAAAGTGCTGAGGCTGTGGAGCAGAGATGACCATGATGAAGTGGAGCAGATCCATCAGGTAGTTCATGGAGCTCTGCACCCCGTTGACCACGCCCCGCTCCGACTCACAGATGTTCTCCTGCAAGAGCTGAGTCACCGTCAAGTCAAAGGACCACAGACCTGCAACACAAACAGCAGAGAGAGATAAGGGGTCGAAAGTTGACAGTGTTTTCTACACCTACCTCTAAAACTTGGTAAAAACAGTGGCTTACTGCAAACATACAAAACACATACTTGATACACTGCAATAGTGTTTTTGCAATAGTGTCTTTCCATTCGGCACAAAAATGCAATGCTGTTGTATCTCCATTAAATTAATTATCAATACAATATGCTGTAGCCTTCTGTATGTGGATCGAGATAAAGGAATCGTGTTGAAGCTTATTGGAACAGGTTTAGGTCTGTTTACTCACCAATCCGTGCTGTGATGACTCCCAGGAACAACAGGATTATGGAGATGTAAGAATCTGGCGCCGTGCCTGAGGGCACATTGTCAAAGAGCACAGTGTTGTTGGTCCAGTGGATGGAGGAACGATCAGGCAGCAGCGGCTGATTGCTGCCTCCCCTCAGGGGATAGGTGTGCTTTTGCCTTTGGCTGGCCATGCCCCCGACCTCAGAGGAGTTGGTGTCGACGTAGGGCATGAGCAAGCTAAGATCCATCGGGCTGCCAGGGGCGAAGACAGAGCACACGCACAGCAGCAGGCATACCAGGTGGAGGCAGCTGGAGATGATGCCGGTGTTAACCAGGCCATAGGCCTTCCGTAGCTTAGTAAACATGACTGTGCCCATCAGCCCAGTGATGGCTGACACACCCATCAGCAGGCTGAGCAGAGAGCCGCTGATTCCCTGAGTGTAGGCGTAGCCGGTGGTGATGCAGTCGAAACCCAGCACAGTGGTGTAGAGGAAAGCCAGGCCCATGCCAGCCAGGAAAACGGGCTGGCGGTAGTAGGCCCTCCAGCCATCTTTGCAGGTGCTCAGTAGACAGCGGAACCTCCGGAAGCACAGCGGCAGGTTGGTGATCTCCTTCAGGTGCAGACTCATGTTGCAGTTGTCCTCAGTTAGAGCAGGAATCTCTCTGGCATCAGTTTCCCCTGGTGAAGAAGAGGAATATATCATCTGTCAATACGATCTATGATTGTTGAACCCTTGCTCTGAAGACCCATAATTCTGTTTTGAAAACTCTTTGGACAGCCCAGTTGTAAAGTCAATCCAAATCACTTGGAGTGTGAATGTGATATATCACAATAAAGTACCTCTACAGTCTTTAACTGTGAATGAACACAACACTCTAATGTACCATCTTTAGATAATAAAGTTTGAAAACATTGTTCCTCTGAAAACTTAAAACGGAGGTTTAAGTGATGTACTCAATTATATACACACAAGACTCTTTGGAGATTAATCAGATGTGTCATATCTATGAAATCTACTGTATGACATACATGAAATCCTTCCAGTGTATCAATTGTTGTCATCACATAGGTGTGAAAACCAAAGATACACTTGTCATATGTTATCACAGCATCGCCATATGATAATGACAGTAATATAACACAATGAATCACAACTCATTCTTAAACATTTTAGAAAAACCTAATGTAAAAGGTGTCTTATTCTCCTGTTCTAATTGCCAGGATCCTATTTAATTAGCTCTTCCCCCGGTCGTCGTATTGAAGCTAATGACTACATGCTGGAGGAGTCCATACCATGAGACCCTCTCCTCTCCCTCCTCTGCAGATAGGCATGGTCCACCTCCTCCGCCGGTGGTTTGACTGAAAGGGCAGGGACGATTCGGTACACCCGTGACAGGAAGATGAACTCCACTATTAAAGACACCAGGTTCCAGCCCAGGATGAAGCCACAGCCGACCACGTTAGAGGCCAGTGTCATGACCTGTCCCACGGCCAGAGGGGCCAGGATGTTGGTCACTTGATCAATCCGCCTCATGGTGGCATTCATCCCTTTTTCCATGATCAAAGATATAGAGGTTAATGTTCCACTGTAGCCGCCATTCCGATTGGTTATCATAAGCAATACTAGGGCACGTATTTAGCAGACTTCTAAGAATGGGAGTACTGACCTAGGATCAGACTGCGCAGGTCACATGACCATATACACCTTACTATGATCTCTGGTCTCAGATCAGCACTCCTACTTTGAGATGCTTGATAAATACAGGCCAAGGTTTCTAATGGATCAATATATCTCAGCTTAATATTGTATATACAACAGTTTCATTTCATATAATACTTCACCAGTAACTGGAAAATGGGTAACATACTTTAGAGGGCACAATAGCAATGATGACATACATAGGAACTAATGAGGAACTATAACAAACTGTTGAATAACCATCAGTTGCTCAAGCCTCAGAGCTGATGTCTTGGTGCAGGGAAATCCTACTTCTTTGATTCCCAATGACACATTTAGTAAAGAACTCAGTCTCAAACCCCCATTTTCTACTTACTTCTAATTGTAAAAGTTTACAATCAGTTAAATAATATCTGTTCTTACGCTTCGTTCACACATAATGTAGTTCCTCAGTAGTTCCTAGGCACTTAATCATTATTTGTGCTCCCTGAAGTAAAGTGTTACAGAACAAAATTAACAGAAATGGGAAACAAAACATTCTAGTAACAGAGTTGACGGTCTCACCGGCAAGGTGACCACGGTTGTAGCCAGTGATAACCACAATCCAATCCCTCTGAATGGCAATGGTCAGTGCCGTGCTTGCGAGGTTTGCCACATCTGCCAGGACGATCACCACCGTATAACAAACCACCTTGTGTAAGTTTTGCGATGCAACATGTTACTACACATGACAGCACAGAGCAGCCAGAGGCTTAGCAGCACAAACATCATGGACACAGAACAGTGGAAACAACAGCAGCACTGACAGGGCATCTCTCCTCTTTGTGTAGTGATCATAGTGAGAAAACAGCTTGTAGATCAACATCATGAAACCACATTATACTGCAGGCATTGCCAACCTTTTTTTCTTACAGGGGACCCTGTATTGAGTTTGTAAAATTGACCCCAACAGTTAAATCACATGAAAATAATTGTTACTCTCACATTGCAGGCTACAGATGTTTAGGTAACTGAGTTCGAAAACAACATCAGTTCCGAGGCTGATGCTTTCGCAGTAGCTCCTATGCAAAAATGTCAAAACTGCGACCAACATTTTTTACAGCCATTTCAGTTCAATTAGACGCTTTAAGGGATACCATTTTCACAGTGGGACTCCTGACCAGAGGTTGGGAATGCCTGTTAAAACAGTCTCAGATGCACTGATTGAGGGAAATGTGTTCTCTCTACTCACAGTAAGCCATCCATCCCAGATCTGTTCAATCCACTGTTTATATGAGAACACCAACATGAGCACAATGCTACACACCGTCACTGAGATGTTCTGAATGAATAGTGATGCATGTGCAACTAAAATAAAGGGGACAAAAAAATTCAGTTTAAAATCCTCCAAATGAATCTGTTTCTAAGAGCAGTGTAGGCCCTGAAAAAACATGAACCATTTCTAAGTCACCCATAATATACAACGTCAGATTGGTTGAGTGGAAATTACATTGTTGGTGTTTACCTTTATTCCTGGGATTGCGATCAACCCAGTCTCCTATCAGGGCCCCAAGAAGAAGCACGGACCCAGCCACCACCAACCCAAACACTGCAGTTAACAGCAGGTTACGACCATACAGTTCAATCAGGAACACAGAGATAGCAAAGTGCCACATGCGGTCACCCTGATTGACAAAGAAAAAAATAAAAATAAAATTCTCAAAAGTCTCATTTAGTTTTTGATGGTGTCATACATGGCAAAATCAGAACCCTGCAGGAATGGAAGTATTACTGTCCTATCTTTTGCTGCAGTAACTTCTGGAATGGCTTCTTACCCACATTGACAGTGCTCCACTGACATAGATCAAGAACTTGGGACCCCTGAGGTAGATGAGAGCTGACCCTTGGGAAGAAATACACATGAAAATGAATCTGATAATGAAAGAAGAATCCCTCCAGTATACAAACTTGTATTGCCTTTAATTGAAATGTAATTACAGTGAGTGCAGCCCACTGATAATTGCACATTGACATTTTTTATAATTTTTGATCTCCTTGTATTTCTTTTTATCTATTATATGTAAAGCACTTTGAATTGCCTCTGTGTATGAAATGTGCTATATAAATAAACTTGCCTTGCCTTGCCTTGCCTTACAGTAATTAAGTTGAAGAATGCTATGCTTTGCACAATCAGAGAATATTTTCTTGTACTCGTAGTTGTGCTCACCTGGTATACTCCGAGCCTTCCTGGCTCTTGCCTCCCTGATGTCCTCAGGCTCAAACTCAACCACCACCCCTCCACACTGTGAGGCATCTGCTCGCAGGGACATTGCCTGTGGCAGGGTCATAGGTCAAAGGTCAAAATACTACTGTACTTGTCCCACCTTGATGATGACAGCGAGATATGATTGTTGTATGGTGTTATGGTTGTTTTAACAACAACAACACTTTAATGTTATTTCAGCCAAGATGTAGTATTTCACTCACTAATCACTGTGGTTAACACTACAGGAACATTTTGACCACTTACAGGATTACCAGTTATTTCCTCATTCACATAGTAGGAGGCCATTCTAGAAGACAACATCAACAGAAAAACAACCTCTGGCTATAGAGGTTTTATAATTTAACAAAATAACCAACTTCTTAACATTTTGCAAGCAATTTTCAGTATCAACAACAAAATGGGAAACCATGCCCCTGTCAGACCCTACAAACAACTTTGGCCTATTTGAGAACATGCTGTTAGTCTTATAATCAATATAAAGTTCTCAAAATGTCCGCACATTTGATCTACAGTCAATAAAATATAAATTCCAAATTATAAAGCCCTATGAAATGACACCTATTGGTCAATAGGTCAGATCACCACAACTCTACATGATTGTCCGAGAGTAAGAAATACATATATATTTTTAAAAAGTGTGTCAAACATATACATGAACTAAACACACATTTCAGTTTTTCAAACATGACAAAAATAAAAACCATTTGCATTATGGCTTTGCACAGCCTTGTAAGCACAGTCAGCTGAAGGTCGAAATGCAGCCAAAACATAAACCACTGACAAAAAAGACAGAAAATACACATGTGAAGGCAAGATCCATCATCATTACCTTAGTTCTGATGTTACACTCAATCTTTGCTGTTGTTCCTCAATGATTTGTCTTTTGCCATGTATCCTACATTGGGATGTTAGTCTTTCCTGAGAGCTGGAATTCAAGCTATAGTAGTTTGAAAGGCTTGATAACATCACAGTGTTAAAGTGCACCATTGTATGAAAGTGCCAGAAAAGCAGAACAGGCAAAGGGGACAACAAAGGCAGCCAGCATATTCCAAAGCACGTGACACAGAGAGGACAATATCACTGTCCATCCACACTACAAAAAGGGCAACTGTGTAACTCGTATGACTCAAATACACACATGCGCATGGTCACTAACCACACACGCGCAAATACACACGCACACGCTCACAGCATCCTTTCACCCTCTCTCTCTTTCTCTCTCACTCACTCACGCTCAAACACACATACACACACACACACTGTTAACATGCAGAAAGAGGCCACATGAGCATTGCGAAACGTCACATGAAACACGAAAAATACCATGTAAGGCTACTTTATTTGTCTTTTTAGGGCTTGCACACACAAGATAAGACTGCAACTTATTACATGCATATAATTTACAGATTGATACATAACCCCAACAAATGTTTACACAACATATCACATTGTAAATATCAAAGAATGCAGCATTGCTGAAATCGTTTTTTATACACCTGACCATTTCCTTTGCACATTTGTATTTTCTGTTTTGCCCTGTGCATGGTCAGTTGATAACTAATCAAAATCTGTCTATTTGGTCTAGAGAACGAATTATGTGCTTTTCACAAACCATTCAGGAAAGGCAATCAGTTGTTTGGAGTGTGTTCTCATTTATAGTAAAACGACACTGCAGTGGCAATTTTCCTCCTTCAAACAAATATTAGCGCAAAGCTATTGTTCAGTTCCAGCCTGTGGTGTTTAGATTTTTTTTTCCAGGAATAATTGTATTATTGTGTATTATACTGGTCTATTGCATCTCTTTCTGGAATAAAATGGGCTGACACAAAACTGTTGCATCGTGATGTATACATTTCATAACTGTGATGCAAGTAAGGACAACAGAAATATGCTTGACCCCTGCAAATGCACTTTGTGAAATTGGATTTGCTGCTATTAAAGCACTGTACTTGATGATGACAAACTGATTGTAGGCCTAATTGAAGACTAGAAATACAATACATTTCAATACAATATAGTACACTACAAAACAATATAACAACTGATAATACAAAGCAAAATATGAATCAGTCAAAAAATTTAAGAATGAAGAATCAATAAAGAATTGTTCATTGTTTTGACAAATACGGCATACAGCACAAAGTTAGATGACTGAGTCTCATCTGGACAAAGTAGGCAACAACTGTTGATTACAAATCTGCAAAAAAAAAAAAAAAGAAACAAAGATGATATATAGGTTTGGTTTCACAAGTCTGACTGAAAGTGTTCATTGTCATATGGGTTTGGATTCTGTCTGTTCATGATGCGTTTCTTCAGGAAGCCCATGAATTTGTAGAGAGCCAAGAGGGGGATGGAGATCACGGGGAGGGAGGATAGGAGCACACAGATGGCAAACACCCAACCGGGGTAAGGCTGAACATCAGCAAGGGGGAAATCCACCTGTAGAAAGACAAGAGCTTTCAGATCACGCTGTTGACTCAACGTGACACTGTTCTGAGAGGATTACATCATATATCTTACATAGTCTGGGTTCCAGGCACTGTATGTCGGTTGGTTTTCAGCCTCTATCGCAACATATGCAAGAAACACCACCAGGAGCATCAATGGACTGATGAATCTCCAAGTGGCCTGCCAGTAGATGTTGGGCCTGCGACCTGTCATCCACTCGATGTCGTCGTTAAACCTACGGGACAGAGACACTTGGACTGATCTTATGACCATTAGTTCAATTATATCACGATTATAGCAACGATACGACTTGAAATATTACCTATTTATTCCGTAGACGTACGCCACAGAAACAATCTCGAAGAAAGCTATGATAAGTAGAGGGAGGGACCCCACATAGCTGTTGAAGATCTCCAGCCAGTAGTTGCCTGAGCCCAGGGTGAAGATTAAGGCCACAGAAAAGGACGCGAGACATATCAACCCTGTGAGTGCAAGAGGGGACAATACTTCAGAAAATTGATCACGGCTGAATGTGTAATGTAACTCTATGTAAGATTTTCGATCGTGTGGAATGAGGACTGTAGACTCAACCACCTTCAAGCATGAGGAATAAGAACATCATTTAATGGTTGAGTCTGCATGGTCCGCATTCCAATGGGCCAGCAATGAGGACCACGTATACTCAACTGGGGGTGACAGTGGCTCAGGAGGTAGAGCCGTCGTCTGGTAATCTGAAGGTTCCCGGTTCGATTCCCGGCTCCTCCTGGCAGCGTGTCAAAGTGTCCTTGAGCAAGACACTTAACCCCTAACTGCTCCCGACGAGCAGGTTGGCACCTTGCATGGTTGCCTCTGCTGTCGGTGTGTGAATGTGCGAGTGAGTGGGTGAGTGTGAGGCATAAGTTGTAAAGCGCTTTGGATAAAAGCGCTATATAAATGCAGTCCATTTACCATTACCATTTACTCAACCACTACATTATATGTTTATTCCACGTAAATGTATACGTGGTTTATTCTATGCAGTCCTCATTCCAAATTAACGAAAGTCGTATATACAGTTAGTGCATTGTTAATGTTATAACCATGTATCCTATATTTTGTGTTATTAATAATTCATTTCTTTGGTTAAACCTGTGAAAATCTCCTTAGGCATCCAGGGTGGCACCATTTGCAGATCTAGCAGGGGGGTGAGGACTCCCTCCAGGTTCCCAAACATGGAGGAGAGGCCCAGGCTGAAGAGCATTACAAAGAAGAGCACTGCCCACACCTGGGAGCCCGGCATCTTGATCACCGCCTCCGTGAACACAATGAAGGCCAGGCCAGTTCCAGAGGCACTCTAGAACATATGGTATGGGACCCAAATACAACTTCACTAAAGGTCGTTTGAATAGAAAGAAATGTTTGGGATGGCATGCTTGATGCCTTTAAATTGAAGGGCCGTCGTGAACTGTCTTTCTGTTCGAACTGACTAACTCCTATAGGACTGAGAACCACTTCAGTGATGTTATTGAGTTTTTGATCTGTGTGGTTGAAGCACCAGCACCTTATTACAACTTCTGTAGACTTACAGTAATGCGTTACAACCAAAACAATTTCTGAGTGTCATTTGACTGCATGCTACCTGGTCCAGGAAGGTATGAAGATTGCAGGTTTTGAGATGGAGGCTTTCAACCTCTGAAGGATCAGTGCAATTGAGATGCATTAACCACTCGTCATAGTTTTCAAGAGTTATATTTTGATCCCCGATGTTAAATGCATTTGTCAATGACAATATATTTCTGTAAAATTTTTTAAAAAAAAAGGTCAAATAAGTCAGTTAATAATAATACGAATTAGAAGAAGAAGAAGAAGAAGTTGAATTCTTCATTCTAATTAATTGGCACATACCTGTTAAGACAGTCATTGTAGTTTTCATTTGCCTTAAATCCAAGAATGGCAAAAATAGGAATTGAGGCATATATTGATGTAAAACTGTTCACACATCCGACTATTAGGGCATCTTTTTCACAATTATTCCTGAAAATATGAAATTATCATATTTATGTTTTTGACACCACAGTATGCAATTTGGTAGAAATTATTGAGCTTAAATGGTCTTACTTTTGAGGATTATAGCTTGAGAAAGCAATAAGCCCTCCGAATGCCAAAGACAAGGAGAAAAAGATTTGAGTTGAAGCATCCAACCACACCTTAGGATTTTTCAGGGTTTCCCACTGTCATGAAGATATTCAGTGTGGTTAGATATCAGCATTTTAGGTCACTAAATACTTGCCATGGGATATAGTGACTTTTGAATTAAAATTGCAAATGCTGTAAGGAGTTAATTTAGTTTCATTTCATTTCAAACCTTTATTTAAAACTCCAAAGGACCATTGAGATTGCCCTCATTTACAATGATGTTGAGTGAACAGACAAGTTAAAATAAATAAGAACAATCAGTTAAAACAGTTATACATTGAAACAGAGTGGTTTGTGATCATGGTTTTAAACTGTCCATAGGTTAGGAGAGTATTGATCTTTAGCGTGTGTCGAAGATGTGTTGGACTCACATTTGGAGTGAAGAGATACACCAGGCCATCAGATGCTCCAGGCAGAGTCAATGCTCTGACTAGGAAAATGGTTAACACCAGATATGGAAAGGTGACTGTCACATAGATTGCCTGATGAAAAAAGAAAGCGTCAGAATCTAGAATCACCTATGGCATATACAATAATTGCATACATTTTCAGTGACGTTTCTTTGTCAATATCAAGTGCTTTTACATGCCGGTTGTATCAATATTACTTCAGGGACTTTATTGAAGGGGGGTTGACGATCAAGATCAATTCTAGTGTAGCATTAAATTAGTCAAATTACCTTTCCTATGGTCTCAATGCCGCGTATGAAGCAGATGTAGACAATACACCAAGCTGTGGCCAGACACAACACCAGCCACCACTGTAAGGACCAACTGGTCTCAATGTTGGGTGTTATGTTCAGTGTTTTACGGTACCAAAAGTAGTTCACTGGTGTGCTCTTCTCACATTCACTCACATAACCTGCAACAAACATATAGATGTTTACAGTATATCTTAGACTCTGGAATACGCAAGATGCGATGTGTGAGACATGTTCATTTGTATTATCATACATAATGAGCAAAGCATTTACCAGTGAGGTTGAGGTTTAGCGGACAGTCCCTCCAGGGTAGTGGGTTTTGAAAGGAGTGAAAGAGGTACCAGAGGACCCAGGCCAGGATGGTGTTGTAGAACAGCCCAACCAGGATGGATACTAATAACGAAGCCACACCTGTGTGCACAGACTATCCATTATCACTAGAAAAGACACTAGAAAATCATCGTTAACATGACAGCGCACAATATTATGTCCACTTTTGACATTCTGGTTGACTTTATGTTTTTCTAACAGTGGAGCTTTTGCACACCGCAGTGTAAGCAGCTAGGTGCATAGGAGAAGACCATGGGCCAACAACAACGTAAGAAAGAGCTCCCGCACACTGTCTTCTTAACATGCAGTTACTGTACAATATCTTTATTGGAAACATTTCAGTACAAGGACCCTCATCAGGTTATCTGATGAACCTGATGAAGGTCCTCATATATCGAAACGTTGTTTTCCAATAAAGATGTTATAACTGCAAAGTGAAGAAGATAGTGTGCTGGAGCTCTTAGTTACTTTGTGTTTCTAAAATGGTGGAGATGATTGATACCAAACCTACCCACCTACACCTCCTAGATAGGGGGAGATTGAATTCCAGACTCCAATGCTTCCCATGCGGAGTCTTTGTCCAATGGCTAACTCCATGTGCAGCAGGGGAAGGCCCTCAAACACCAAGGCAATGAGATAAGGAATCAGGAAAGCCCCTTTGAATAAAAGAGTTTGTCAAGGATAATGATGGCTGGAGCTGTTAGTTATTGATATTGTATACACAATATACATTGTTCAAAACTGAGTCGAGACTTGAGTTGAGACTGCTTAATTGATTGATTTCAGTTTAAAAAAAAAAAAAGCAAGAAGAAATCCTATTAGTGATTGCCATTGCACACATGGTTGAAGGGCATT
The DNA here is from genome assembly GCA_900302295.1 of Parasudis fraserbrunneri. Taxonomy (NCBI): domain Eukaryota; kingdom Metazoa; phylum Chordata; class Actinopteri; order Aulopiformes; family Chlorophthalmidae; genus Parasudis; species Parasudis fraserbrunneri. Next base: position 13,288 of record OMKL01043878.1, read on the forward strand.
CGTTTATGTTCTTTTTATTATCAGCAATCAGAATTTTATCACACTCTTCCCTACCAAGCCTTGGAGACCAACAACATGAAAAAGCTGGACCAAGTTAGAAATTACATCGTGACCTCACTATTTTTACTCTGATTGTACCATACGTAGGAAAAAATCAGATTGTGGAATAGGATACAAAACAAAGTGTGCTATGATGACATAAGCACTGTAGAGTGTTTTCCCTCCCTCTGTTATTGCTGATATCCAGGTAACAACTT
>OMKL01043878.1:23113-38349 GCA_900302295.1 Parasudis fraserbrunneri
CCCCCAAAAGAAACTACCTAAAATAGCTTCAATAAGGGATTTGAAAGGAATCTCAGAGCCAGAGGTGTGGCCAACGAGATCATTACCTCTGCCAAGACAGAGGTTATGTAATCAGTCCCATATGTGTGTGTGGGTGGGTATGTGTCTGTGTGTCTTGGTCCGCCACATATCTTTACAAGTAATGACTGGATTGCCACAACATTTGCTGTGCTCATTCATGACCCCAAGAAGAGGAAAGTTATTGATTTTGGTGACTGCATGACCTTTCCCCTAGCGCCACCATCAGGGCAAACTGAGAACAAGATGTCTTGAAAAGCAATGGCTGGATTGTCATACAATTTGCTGTGCACTTTCATGACACCAAGAGTAAGAAATCTTATTCACACAGTTACACACATTCACACCTGGGACCTGCCCAGTACAACCACAGTCTAACACTGTTGGCTACTGAGCAACTCCACTGGAGCAGCTGGTTATTGATTTTGGTGACCCCATGACTTTTCCTCTACTCCCACCATATGGATTTATAGCCTGAGTCTGTTGAAATTGGCAATATCAGCAACTCTTGTTTCTGTCATCTTCCCCGTAAAATGTTGCATGTGAAAGTAACAGCAAAGTGGAGAGATTGTTGAGCCTTGGTGGAGGTCTGCACTCTGCTGAGTTCATTCTTCTAGTTCTCCATGTGACTGAACCACCTGGGCATGCGGCTGCTCATAAATTTTATGACATCTCTTAACTAGAGATGGGAAGTATTTCTATTGCATGTACCGTAGCTGAGATAGATATTTAATTACTTTTGTGTGTGTTCTATTTTGTATTTGGCAGGCTGAAAAAATCTAATTATACACTGTATGTAAAAATATTAAAATACTTTATTTTTTGTTGCATTTTGTAGATCACAATAGAGACACTAGACGGGCAGTAAAACACAAGTCTTTTCTTATATTCCAGATCTCATATCTCTTCAGCTTTCCCCACTTTTTTTTAGCGTTGCATACTAAAATAGATTTAGTTTGTTCATAAGTATTATTTTCTTATGGTATAAGAGAAAATTCCTAGCTTTACTCATTTCATGAATCTCACATTGTTTTCTCATACACATCTTTCCCAGTAACATAAAAAAAACATATCTGAGTTACTGGTAAATCAGTTGATAACTTAAATGGAAATTGTTTCATAAATGAAAAACGCGATACATACTGAAAAACACAATCGATAACAACAGAGTAATGGAAGCATCTTGTCCTTTCTGCTACTTTTCATATTCTCTGGATAGAAATACATGTATGTCTCCCTTGGATGTATTCAGATATGCAACTCTTGAATATAACTGAATGTTTTACAGTCTGCCACATCGGAGGGAGGAGGGAGGGTTCTGGTCAGTACTACAGTACCACCTAGTGCTAGTAACCAAAATGATCTCTTTCTGATTTTTGTAAACTTCAATCAGATTACCCATTTTGGAGACATTAAAATATCTTGTGTGTCAACTAGCAGGCCTATGACATTTTAGGAAACCATTTTGGAGGTCACAGGGAAAGGATTTGCAGGGCTTATTGCATTTGAATTTGGTCAGAGATAGTGTTGAGATACTTCATCTGTTTCTTCTCTCTGCACTTCCTTCTTATGCATTTGTACACAGCAATTAGAGGCACAGCAAGACTGGGTAGTCCCGCCAATATGAAGATGATCACATAAACCCAGACTGGATATGGCTTTTCTTCCAAAGTCGGGAACCTATCCTGCAAACACAGATCAAAGGTATAGGCTACAGTTTTAATGCATTTGATTATGTATTGTGTGTCATCAGAGTCTTTTGCACACCTGAATAATATTGTAGTCACTGTGACAGGTGCATTGGTGGAGCAGAAAAAGCTACAGGTATGGGGAGTAAGGAGAGCTGCACACTTGTCACTTGCTCAATATAATTTCATGCAACGTTTCAAGTCTGGGACATTCTTCAGGCAAGGTCCCATGCCGAAACATTGCATTAAATAATACTGAGCAAGTGACGACAGTGTACAAGTGCCCATACTACTACAAAAAAAGTATGATAATGTATAGTATGACTTATCGTGTATGAAAATTTCACAGATGTATATGTTTTCAGAGAGTTTTGATTAGTTTTGATTTCAAGAGAGATCATCTCAAATTCAGTAATAAAATACCGTACCGATTCAGGATTCCAGGTTTTGTAGGATAGTTTTTCAGAGACTTTAGTGATGAGGTAGAATATAAAGATGGTAAACATGATGAGTGGGCTGATCAATCTCCACGTGATCTGCCAGAACCAGTTGGGTTTGTGGCCAATCATGAACTTTATGTCATCATTGAACCTGGGGAGAGAATGACTCAGTGTGATACAGTATCAATACATGATCTGTGATGACAAAAGTGACATCTGCTCCTGTGTCTATCGAGCACACATTACGAGGTCCATTAGCGAGCTATTGACCTTAAAAAGGTATCAAATAAAAAAAAAAGAAAGTCTGATGTCGCTTAGGGCTGCCACGATCGTGACATTTTGTAATGATGATTATTGTTTGACAAATAATTGTGATTACCAATTTAGTTGTCTCATTCAGCTTACATCCAAAGTGTACCCAGATCAGTCATATGTCGCTTTGCAACAAGATCCATGTTACTCACTGGAGCAAGGGAAACGAGTGCTGGAAACTTCAAAGGGTTTGCGCGCAAACTGAAACAGTAAGTAACCTCTCTGTGACCTCTCCTGCACAGAGATTTAGGCTATTTAACATGCAGATTGATCTGAATCTAAGTAATGACCCAGACCTAAAACAATGATTATGATTATACAAAATGATTGTGATTATCTCATATAATCGCGATCACACGATTAATTGATTATTGCAGCAGCCTTGTCGGTCTTTAGACCAAGGTTGTTTCAACGGTGTTTAAACTGCAGTATTGACATAAGATGAATATTTCAAATGCAGATTAAGAATACAATTTCTTAATAAATTAGTAAACACATTTCTAACAGCATCCTCAAAGTTTCCGGGGAAGTATTCCAATGTCACAATTTTCATTTGGGTTGATTGAAAGGCTAATTCATTTCAACTTGTGACGCAATGTCAGTTGGCCTGGACTCAGGCCGATGTTTGCATGGTAATTAATTAAATGTTTCTGTATTTCTTTGTTACCTGTCTATCCCATATATGTAGACAACTGAGACCATCTCACAGAATGCAACAACCAACAGGGGAATGGATCCTCCATAGACATCAAAGAGTCCAAGCCAGTAGTTCCCTGAGCCTTGGACAAATATCAACCCCAACAGACAGCAGAACACGCAAGTCACACCTGTAACAGATAAATGCTCAGTGACACCAAAGGTAACACACAACAATATTTTTTTATGGAAAATTATAGAATGGATAAACGGTAGAGTCACCAGTGACAGCCTCTTTGGGCCAACTCTTGGGGAAGACCTTGAGGTCCTGCAGCGGTACCAAAACTCCCTCTATGTTGCCAAACATGGAGGACAGGCCGAGGCAGAACAGCATGATGAAGAAGAGGACAGACCACAGTGGTGAGACAGGCATCTTAGTGATGGCCTCTGTGAACACTATGAAGGCTAGACCAGTTCCTTCAACTCCCTATAGACCAAAACATAGCACAGCATTATTGAAAAGTATTACAACGCATCATTTGAAAAACAATCTCATTCAAATGTGCCAATATAAAGAACGGAAAACTCTTGTGTTCATCATAAAGTAATATCTTACACTGAAGTAAGAACATCTTACCTCACTAAGGAAAGTGTTCAAATTACAGATCTTCAAGTCCAGCTCTTGAATAACTTCGGGATAAGTTTCATTGAGACCCTGGAAAACCTGATCGTAGTTGCTCTCAGTGATGTTGCCATCAGGAAAATCGAAGGCATTCAGCAATAATAAAATGTTCCTGTAAAGTTGGCACAGAGCATGTTGACTGAAAGATTTGGATTATGTCCTCTTGAAATAGGCGATCACAGAAATCACACTACTACTGTCATACTGTACCCGCCAAGACAGCTGTCAAATTTTTCTGTGGCTCTGAAGCCTATGATGGTGTAGATGACTGTTGCAGCATAGACAGAGGTGATGCCATTGATTACAGAGATGATAACAGCATCCTGCTCACAGCTGTTACTGAAGAAGAGGGGGAAAAAAACATTGCGTGACTCGACTACTCTGAACTATGCAGTCAGAGTTGTATCTCGAGACAGCATGTACCGACAGCCCTATGGGATGGAGTCTAAAGAAAAATCCAGACTTACTGCACTGAGTTATAGCTGGAGAAAGAGATGAGACCACCAAAAGCCAAGGAGAAGGAATAGAAAACCTGGGCCCCTGCATCCAGCCAGGTTGATGCCTTCATCAGCTCTGCCAACTAGGATGGAAGCAAAATATAACTGTAATAAGTATTGGTATATATACTTAAATCCAGCTCCTCTTTTTCATGCAGACCCACAAATATCCAGCCCTGTTGGCTGAGGACCTCAGATACACAGACATTAATTAAAGGATCCCCAAATAGATAGAAATACGTTGTCCTATTTGTAATGGAAGTTATAATGACATTGGTAAGAAGAGAAACTACCAGTAAATTAACCCTTTTGTTCTAAATCACTGTTATTGATGTGTAGATAATTATTTACACCATAGATGACCATAGATGGAAGAAGAAAGAAAGTTTCCTGATGTTCATTGCTCTGTATTTCACAAATCCAAAACCTCACAAATGTTTCCATTTTGAAAGCACATGTTTTGTGTTACCTAATCGGACTTCAACCGTTTTCCAGAATGGCTTTTACTTTCATGCCATGCAAGCAATTTTTTCACAGACAGTGTCAGTTTCTTCAAATGGTGGATATCCCATGTTGGAACGAAACTCTTCTAATAGTTCACAAGTGCATTGTAGAGTATTGTAACTGAAATATAAATACTTATGAGAACATCTACAGTGTAAATAGTTATCTACACATCAATAACACATATAAACTCAATAATATCAATAGGTAATATATAAATGCCTTGGAAAGCACTACAGTTTCATTATAAAGTTTTGTTGACACAAATGAATAGTAATGTAGACAATGATAAAGCATATTCAACATGACCATAGATAATTACATGGACATCAACGAACAGTTATGCACACATTAATAATGCATTCATAAACTCAATAAATAGTTTATTCATTGACAAACTACAAACTCCGGCACATTGTCTTACTTGCAATAATACATTTATTTGCAATGTTTCAGTGCAAGACCTTCATCAGGCAAAATCGCACCGAAACGTAACAAATGAATGTATTATTACAAGTTAGACAGTGTGCGGGAGTTTGTTTGCAACTGTTGATTTAATCGTCCCTCTCCTACGCACCTGTCTCATGGAATAGATGTGTGAAGTGTTCTTCTGTTTTAATGCTTTATAGAGTGTCATATGGTGATTACAAACCTCACGCTGAGAAGCAATATAATGTGATAAATATTTCAGTTGTTATGCCTTCTGAGTGGATTTTCTTTAAGATAACAGCTTTATGATGTATCTTTAAGATAACAGCTTTATAATGTATATGAAAGAGAGAGAAAAGTCATGCACACAACTCACATCGGGGGTGAAGAGAAACTTCACACCATTAATTGAGCCCTTTAAGGTCAGTCCTCTTATAAGAAAAATAGTCAGCACTACATAGGGAAGGGTTGAAGTCACATACACCGCCTGTGGGGAAAAGGGGGGAATATTTTGTTACATTTGAATTTGAAACGTTGTACAGGAGAGTGTGAATTTTCTCAACTTTAGTCAACTCAACTCAAAAAGCCAATGCAGCAAGATTACTTGAAAAATGTTTAAGTTGAGACCACTGACTGTTTGTTTTGTTACAGTGATAGACTCGTATCCTAAACTTCAATGCTAATGTTTTTACAAAACCTTCAAAAGAAACAACAGAGTTATACTGTACATGAAACAGAGCCTTGTGATTTTGAATTTAGGTGAATATTTACTGTGTTGTTTGCTGATACCAAATCTATAGCTATCCATTATCTCCCTATTATAGGTGATATAGTCAGTTAGTAGCAAGTTGCCTTACCTTCCCACTAGTCTCAATCCCCCGAATTATGCAGACATAGAGCACAGACCAAGCACAAAGATGACATAACAATATCCACCACTGTAGCCCACCATCATCCTCAATGTCTGGGGTTGTGTTAAGGGTCTCCCTGTACCAGAAATAATCCACTGGCGAGCTCCTCACACACTCTGAGTCAAGGCCTAACAAACAGAATGCAATGATAGTGTGTGTCACTCAGCAGACATCATGCAGGTCACTTTCCCATCCAGGGGCCTTGCAGGCCATATATTTCTGTCTCGTTTCCAGTCAGCACAAACAATACTAGATGCACCCTGTTTTGTTTTTGGGTTTGTTTGTACCTGCTTTTCCCTTCGAAGTTTTGGTAAAAGTTATTTTTCTTCTTAACTTTCAGTGAATGGTCAAGTCGGGATTTGGGATGTACAAACAAGAAATTGTAAAAAAAATATGACTTTATTCATCTGTGTGTCTATTTAGAAATAACAAATGAAGTCCAATAGTAATTCGCTTTCAAAATCCAAAACCAATAGTCTCTTTACCACCGGTACCTGTTAGATTGGCATTGACAGGACAATGACTCCAAGGCAGTGGATCTTGGAATGAGTTGAAGAAGTACCACATAATCCAGGCAATGATGGTATTGTAGTAGAGACTGACCATGAGAGATACACACATGGATGCAATACCTGGCAATTAACACAAGAAGAATGGTATCTTTCAAGCATTTTACAATTCAATATGTTTATTCATAGTATTCACATGACCTGTCATGCCGGGCAATATGGCACAATGCCACAGCTCATTGGCCACAGTTGGCATTTAATCACCTGCTATTTGATTGAAGTCACCTGTTGTTTGCCTACCAATATGTCTGCGATGGATTACTATGATTATGCCAAACTTTCTGGAAAAGGCTGCTTACCAACTCCTGCCAAATATGGATGGATAGTAGACCAGACCCCCAAACTGCCTTTTCTTAAACGTTGACCAATAGCAAACTCTATATGGAGAAGTGGGACTCCTTCAAGAACTAGCAGGATCAGAAAGGGAATCATAAAGGCTCCTTCAAATAGAAGAGAGAAACAGTGCACATGTCATTAATTACATATAAATCATACATTACATTTGATATGTTCAAATACTATTTGGTATGTAGGAGCTGTGCACAATAACTGTGAAAAAAGGTTTGAAGATAATTTTGAAGCACAAGAATGATCTTATCAGAGAATTATCTTCCAGCTTACGGTTATCCTTTTATTGTGGCAATTAAAATGTACATGAGGACATGATTTACAACGAGCATGAGAATAATGGGGGTTATAGTGCAATGTACAGGCCATGCAACCATTCACAAGCATTTGTCAAGGCTTTCTTGTCAGTCGGCATATATAAAACTTCTTATCGGAACAATAGAATTCAGAGGCCACGTGCTCCAAGTCTTTCCACTCCATCTAGAAACAATGTGAAACATTTGTTCTATCCTCTTATAACTGCCTATCAACCAGACAATTCTGGGTGGGGACGTGAATTAATAACACTCACACTCGCAATGACTCCCGTCCCTCAATATTCACTGGTGAGGTGCTATTGAGCAAGGCACTTACCAATTACCACCAACTGCTCCAGTGGAGCAGCTCAGTAGCCAACAGTAGAACACTGTGGTTGTACTGGGCAGCTCCCAGGTGTGAATATGTGTAATTGTGTGTGTGTGAAGCAGAGCGTTGGTGGAAAAAGAGCATCTGTGCTCAGTGAACCTACCCTTGGTAAATAAAGATAAATAATTTAAAAAAAACTTTAAAAATAAACTAATGAAGTTATATTGTACGTACACCTTGAACTGAATGGTCTCTTGATATAGAACATTAAATACCGTTGGAAATAGAGTAATGTTCTGAGGAAATATGTACAGTAACATTGCCAGTCAGGCAAGTTCAGAGTTTCCTATACATAGGTTTAATTGTGGCAGCCCACTGTCATATCAGATAGACCCAAAACTGAAACAATAACATATAAACAGTGTTCTTGTAGGGTATGTACAGTATTTTCCACTGCTGACTATGTGGATCTAAAGCACCACAGCCACCACCACCATAAATAACCTAAGAACCTGTGGGAAACATTGATAAGTGATAGTTCCAAGGACAGTTTGATTTCCAATCACAATCAGTCGCTAACTTACTGTAGCTAACTAGCAGCAGAAAGTCGACAACCATGTCTACCATAAAAGTGGTGATTCAGACATTCTCCAAATCACAAATGACAGCTGATGTGCAACCAACCATGGATTGAACTACATATTTTAGACAAGCTACGATAGCAGTCGCTAACACTTATATTTATAAAAATACATAACTACCTATTATTTACACATTTACACATTTCATAAATTCACTGCTGACTTATGGGCAGTTTAATTGTTCATAAACCTCCCTGCCACAGTTTGTAACTGTTTTAACTGATTATCTATGTTTATATGTATTTTACTGTTTATATGTATTGTACACTTTTCTTTGTCATATTCTCATTTGTATTTTTTGTAAGCTCGACATCACTGTAGATGAGGTTAAAACCTCAGTTGATCACTTGAGTCGAAATAAAGGTTTTGAATTGAATTGAATTGAACTGAATAGGCATTAGTACACTTTTGACCAAGGAACTTTTATATTCCCCACCAAAAATAATACTGCACTAGAGGTAAATAAAATACAATTAACTGTGACTTAAATGATCATGACCCCTTCTTATTTACATACAGTACAGTACTATACTTAATTATTTATCTGATTAAGGTGGGTCTGGAGTGGGTGTGATTGGGTTTAAATTACTCTGTTCTGTTCTATGATTGCATTCAAGATGATTTAAAAAGAAAAAGTGAACTGCAGCTATCAAAGTGTCACTTGCCTCCACCATGACTCTGGCACAGATAAGGGAAGCGCCAGACGTTCCCCAGTCCCACACAAAAGCCCACACAGGTCAGCATGTACTGGGCCTTGTTGTCCCATTTGGGTCTGTCTCCAGCCTCCTCTGCCTCCAGCTTCTCCAGCTCCTGATGGGATAGTATCCTGGCCTCCAGGCCAGGGTTGGGGAGTTGTAGTCTCATGGTCCCTCAAGTCAGGCACTGTCCTTTTGTATGATACAGCTATGCACTGTGAGCGAATTGTTGTTGAGAGTGCAATAGAGCCTATTGTATTGTAGCCTTGGTATTTATAGAAAACCTCTGTGACTGATTGACTAGCTGAGGTGTCAAGGAGCATCAACTTGAGAGGCCTGAGCTAAGCAAAAAACACCTTGATGTCTTGTCTGATGGGGATGGGTCTATGTGCACTGTATTCATTCTTCTTGTGAGCCTAAAACAGGTATAGACCTGCATGTAGTATTATCATTATTATTATTATTATTATTATTTATTTATCTATTTATGTATTTATCAGTTTACGTTTATGACATTTTCAACATTTGTTTTCTTTGTTTGCAACTTTCATTAAGAAATGCACCATAGGCTACTTACTTACTGGCATATGGTTTTTCACTAAATCATCAAATGCCAGTGTAGGCACATTTTTGGTTTATTTTTCATATCTGTAGACCCTTTTATTTGACAAAGTTGATGACACTTTGCTTTTCTCCCAGGTCATCAATTTGTGTGTAGAACGTGTGAGTTTGCTTTTCACATAGCCTACCACTGGAGGCCGCCATTACGCATCCAGTGAGACGGTGCTTCCTCTGCTGAAGTCTGACTGCTATGCCACTGGCAGAGTTTGTGCTAGAGGGAGCCCCTTTTCCCATCGGATCTACAAACCAGACGCCAAGTGTAGCAGTCCCGTCCGCAGTCTGCCTCAGCACCTTACCCGCCCGCAATGCCCTTGGATACTGCCGCCCCGCTCATCCCAACAGAACTCTGATACTCTGAACGCAAGAATAATAGCAACACAAGAATACCTCACAACGAGGATCCTGGATTTACTTTTTGACGATTTTTCGTGTATTGGAAACCGCTGTGCGTGAATGAAGGGAATGGAGAAGGTCCAAGGATAACAGAGGGTGCAGGATTTGCTACTGCAGAAGACCTGCCGGTGGATTGCTGTGCCCCGGCTGCCCGGGGTTGCGCGTCATATCGAAGGGTTTCGTGGCGCATCCACTTATTTGATAGACTTCTAAATCATCTTGCATGGATACATCATGGCCACGTTTGTATGCAGGGTACAGTTTTTAGATGATACTGATCCATTCAACAGCACCAATTTTCCTGAGCCCACCAGACCACCTCACTATACCTTCAGGGAGGATATTCCTTTGATAAATCAGATTGCTGGAGTCCATAGGCTTCTTAAGGCCCCACAGAAGGTATGGGATGTTTTTCATTTGATGATTGGACATAAGTTGTTTTCATTTTTATTGTTTTTATTTTAGCACATACTATAATATCAATTGTTCAAAATAGTTAAGAATTGTTTTGTCTGGGTAGGCAGTAACTAGCTAGTAAATGAACACTAGTTTATAATAGAGTACACAAGGCCTAATACTAAACTAGTTTACTCACATAGTTGATTCTTGGCATAACAAGACTTAATGGACCACATCACTAAGCCTTTTCCCGATGATGCTATCAAATTGGGATGCTGACAAAGCATGAACATGCAACCAAATAAACAGTCAGGCTAATACTGGCCCAGTTTTATGAGTGGTGTTAGCATGGTCTTTAGTGTGGCATTATGGAATGCTGGGCAGCTAGAGTCCACACTAGAGTGGACAGGCAGCTTTGGCTGCCATGCCTTCACTGAGGGGAGGAGGCAGCTCTTAATGTTCACCATGACCACCACAACAGCAAAGCCCCTTTGAGTTTATCCTGCTCCACTTCTGTTGAATCAAATAGTCTTGGGAGGATGTTTCGAAAACTCACAATGAAGAAATTAAGAGCTATTGTGCCTAAGAGAGGTGATATTATTGTGTGGTCCAGCGAAACAAACAAAAGATCTGGACCTCAGAGTTAGCTCATGCGTTTCACGGAGAACTCTTTGCCATTCCATATTAGTGGATGTGACTGTTGTTCATGGAATGATTTCCTTCCCCTTAAGCTCTGTGTGGCCAGGTCTCCCACCTTGTTAACGAGTGAGCTCTAAGAGCTGATTTATCTTGACATCTTATCTTGGCACTTTAAACATCATCTAGCCTTTAGTGCTACAGTATTTAGGCCTATATTTTCTGTACCTCAGCATGCTTGTGTTTTGTTTCTATCTTAATTTATTCCCAGCTGTCTCCAGATGATACTCAGACAAGATAATGCACAAATACTCATTGTTTTGTTTGAAAAATAGCCTGCCCTACATCCATGGTTCAATAGCCAGTTTTAAACAGATCAGATAAGTAAGCTTTCCTCTTCATGTGTACCATGTGTTTGCAGTGTTTAAACTTCCTTATAAAAGCCTGATAATGGAAAATGATGCCGGTCCAGAGAGCTATTCTGTATAGGAGGCCTTTGAGGACTAGAGTTGTTCCATAGCTTATTTCCTCAATCTGATGAAACCGTGTGCATCTAAACACATTTTCAGAGGGCCTCATTCTCTAACCATGAAATTTAAACAGAATGAAGGACCCAGTGAATGTGGATCTGGGTTTGGATCTTGGTGGAGCTGAACATTCGTCTTAGGTTGGTTGAAAAGTCATGCAGGTCCAAATAGAGAGTCAATTTGGGTCTCTCATCATTCTGTGAGATCAGTGGTTCTCCATCCTGTTTGAGTACAGCTAGTAAGATAAGTCACGGAAGTGTTGGGATGCTGTGGATCACCACACAAGCCTGGCTTTCATTCTTCAGCCCACTTGCCCTGACCAGCAAGACAGGACGGGAACACTTTCCACTGTTAAAGAGGAAGGAGATGGAGGCAGACAGAAATAAAAACACAAACACAGAGCCGATATACATACTTTGCACACTCAATTGGTCTCCTGCAACAGTCTCAGTTTAGCAGTAGGCCTGTGGGACCACAAACTAGACAGGGAGGGAGTGCCAGTGGAAGGCTCTGCAGTGCCTGGGCAGTGAACTATGGTCACATGTGCATTAGTGGTTAGCAATAACTTTGGGGACCAGCTGCTGTTGTGCTTTTCAAGAGAGGAACAGTTAGGCTAGATATGACAGGACTGTGTCCGACGGAAACACCACATTTTTACAGTGACTTTACATATTTGCGTAGCTACATCATTTCCAATTTGGTTGAAGTTTAAAGAAGTGTTGGCTTTGGTGTTATATTGTCATTACCTTTGGTAGCAAACCTGTTGCCTCCTTGTTCCATCTCCATGGATGTCTTGAGGTTGAGCAGGTGAGACTGGTATAAATAGCTTGGTGTTAACACATGGTGCCAAGGGAGCCAACACAGCTAGCATGTGCTGTCTCTGGGCCTGGCCTGTTCCTGTCAACTCCAGCCTGCAGTCTCCAGAGGAGAGGTGGAGGGGGCTAGGCTTTGCGAATGGCCACCTGAGCTTTCATGATGGCTGTGCCAATGACAATAGGGCTGTACAAGAAATTGCAATATTGACGACTGTAATTTCCAAATTACATGAAGCTCCAGGTTGTTGGTTTTTTTTTTAGACTGAGTGGTGTTCCTGATGTCCTACTAAACAAGGTAGTATGGTGCTGTGCAGAATATTAACTATTAGCATTTTATTTTTTTCTCCAAAATTATTATTTTGGACATTTTCTTAAGTCTTCTTGTAAATGAAATAATGTTGTAATTTTAAAAGCTCTGCCCACACGCATTAATTTCATTATCACTAGTTTCATCCCAAAATTACAATCACATTTTTGTCAGTATCATGTACCCTTGACAGTCTGCTCAAAATAGCATTGACCTCTAAAATGTGTAACATTCCAGATATCTCTCCTGTATCTCTCTCCACTGTATAGTGTGCAGTGCAGCACCTTATCTACAGGCGAGACTGCGTCTTGCTACCGCGCAACATGGACAGAATGACAAGGCATTGTGTTACCTGACTCAGGCTTTCATCACACAATTCTGTAATGAATAATTCATAGCCCATTTCAAATAACTGGCTGTTCACGCTGAAAGAGCGTGGTGCTCACAACGTGCCAGAGTTCATCACAAATGTGCTGTTGCTGTAAATACTAAATCAGTCTGTATACCAATATAACTTTAGGACTTTTTCAAACTTTCAATGCAGTCTATTTGCACTTTGTAGTTGTGTGGGTCAGTGACCTTGAATGCTTGCATCAGCATCCAAAGCTAAATCCAAAGGAAGGGAAAATGCGGCTAAACCTTGGAGGATGGACACTCGATTGAACAATTTCACTTTTTTTCTTTGGGATGGTTGTTTTCTTGCAAATTATTCTGGAGAAATTACAGAGGTCTATAATGAGAAGTTATGTTAAATGCTGTAAAATACAGGTCCCTCCTTCATGCCTGTCAAAACTCTTTTGAGTTCTTTACACATTGTTATGTAGAGTTGAGGTTTTGCTGGACTCTGTATTTTGGAGCATCGACTCAGCACAGAGCTCCATTCTACGGAACTACTGTAGATCCTTGTGCGGACTCATCCCTTGCATGCTTGACAGGAGCTGAAGATTACTGTTGTGGTTTCTTTCTCATGCTTCTAGTGTATTTTAATGAGTGAGCTAATTTTCCTCTTTTCAGAAAAAGACCTCAGAGAAGATTCACAATATACTACAGATAAACAAACTTCCAGCTGTTGCAAAGGCTTACTGTAGGTCCATATTTGAATGACACTGACTGCAGTACAATATACAGACAAAAATATGCCTGTTTTGTCAATATAAGCACTAACTCATGAGGGAGACCGTGATGCTACTATTAGGCTATTGAGATTCACATATAAGATGAGGAAAGTTTTCATATATCAATCAGCAGAAACACAAAGACATTTGGAGTGGAAAAGCATTTTGAAATGGTAAATTGTAAGGTGTTTATTTTTAGCCGTGACTTTAACTGCCTCTCTGGCCAGTGGACCGCAGTGTGGTGGTTGAAGGGTGAGGCCAGACCTCGTTGTGTGAGCAGAGCGCTTGTGGTTACTTCTCTCTGGACCTGGCCACCATAGGGCCACCGCGGGTTCAAGTCCTGGGCGGGGGGACCGCTTCGCAGCCTCTGCCACTGATAATCTGGTAGCACTGTTCCTGGATTAAGGGCCATTTCTGTGGATCGCCCTGGCCTGGATATACAGGACTAGAGCTGTAATCAGTAATCCAGCTCAATTATATAATGAGAACCAAAGGAAACACAGGCTGATGGATGGATGGATGGATGGACATATAGATGGATGTATGGATGGATGGATGGATGGACAGATGGATGGATTTGTTCAGTTTACCGTGACTGGTTTGCTTGATCTGGTCTGGCAGAGCAGAGTTCTCAGTCTGAGAGTCACAGCCTCGAGTGGGGAAATGCATTTCTTGGATCCACAGTCGGCTAATTACTGGTTACAGCTGCTAGTTCAGGCCCATGTTATTGTCTATTTCAGGTTGGGATGCAGAGCATAGTGCAATAGAGATTCTTTAGAAGAAGAAGAAGAAGAAGAAGAAGAAAAAGAAAAAGAAGAAGAAGAAGAAGAAGAAGAAGAAGAAGAAGAAGAACTCTGTTCTGCCCTTTTTGACCACTCCATTAAAGTTCAGTTCTACTAAATATAGAATTTGAAAACAGTAGAATGAATATATAATTGTTTCGGCCAATGGACAATGGTCATACATATGATCACTTTACTACAGTTTTCAGAAACAAAATTAGTTGGTGAATAAAACATTACAGATGGAGGAGGCCATATAACGGGATAGCACCACTGACAATAGAGCGAGCGAGGTGATTCGGTGACTCTCAGGTACAGATATATTGGAGCCCTGGTCAAAAGGATGAATTCCTCTCGTATTCCTCTTCGTGCTTATAGCTTTATGTCACACAAAAGTTCTTCTCCAAGACACGGCTGTCCATTGGCCTAAATATAGCGAGCCTAACGTTGGCGTGCACGTCTGGATTTCCTGTCAGTTCAGAATCTGTCCTGTAATCTGGAGAAACACTCTATCTCTCTTCTCCCCATCCACTCTCTCTCTTTCTCTCTCTCTCTCTCTATGTCTTTCTGTTAGACCATCTTAAATAAGAATTGTCACAGGTCTTGAA
>OMKL01043879.1:0-11423 GCA_900302295.1 Parasudis fraserbrunneri
GGAGCGAAGCGACACGTCGCTCTGATTCGCAGGCCCCGTTGTTGAAAGTGATCGCTCCTGCCAAGGAGAAACCCTCAGCACGGATAAATGGACACTGAACAGCATGTGAACAGAGAGATAAAAATGGCAGAGAGGAAAATAAACTAGTCTGTCTGGGAGTCCAGCCGGCAACGCCGGAATCACGGTGGCTTGTGAGCTTTGCAGAAGGTTGTCAGAGAGGGGAAAACAGTCGGTGCAGATGAGTTCGCTGAACACGGCGTTCCCTTTTTTCACCATTGATTTCCCATTAAGCTTCTCCTTTTTGTTGATACCTGAAAAATTAAGATTAGCTCAGAGTTGAATCCATTGCTGTGTACAGCCTGTAATATGTATCAAGTTTTCAAACTCTTGCTATTCAGTTTCTCAAGGTCAATGAGCAGAGGCGATATCTCTAGCTGATTCAATGAAAGACAAACAGACGTGAGTGAAGGGTGTTTTTTTCTTTTTTAAGACTCAGACAAGCTGTCGGCGGGAGGATAAGAAAATAAATACACCGCCAAAGACTCATAAGGATAACTCTCTTGCGGCTACACTTGCCTTTTCTTCCTTTGAAAGGGTCTGATTGTGAGGAAATGCTGCTGTGGATGTCTCGTCTTTTGTGAGCTCCAACTGCAAAGCCTGCGTGCAGCAATGAACCAGTGCAAGGTAGGCCAGGTGATAGAAAATGTCTTGGCTACCCAGAAGCACTTTTTTCTGACTCATAGAATCAGCACCATTCAGTCTGTCAGGCCATTTACTTCCTTTTTACATGAATACACTTAAAAGAATAGAGGGCTCTATTAAAGAATATTAGTGGATGAAGTCGCACATAGGAATTTTATGTTTTGACCTCTAAAATAATGTTCATCCTTTTTAACTATTTGCTGGAAGGTTTTGGTTTTGGAACTTAACATGGTGGTGCAGTTCTTCTTCTTGTTGACTGTTTTCAATGGTGTGATTCTCTGGTGACGAGATGGGAGTTATTGTGCTATCATGGCTCTTCCTAAAACTCCAGGGAGGATGACACTTGTCACAAGCCATTGTGGTTTTCTCCATCAGTCTGATGTCAGCCTAACCCCCTCTAAGTGCCTCGGTCGCATCACAGTCAGTAATTAGCTACAGCCCCAACCTAAATAATGCAATTATATCTGCGGGTGCCGCTTTTCTCTTCACCCACAGCAATAATGAATGAACTACAGGTTAATGAAATGTGTGTGCGCAAATGGCAGATGACTCTTATAAAGTCTCCTTCCTACATATAATTCATTAAAAGCTGAAGCCTGAGGCGATATTCAGAAAAGTAACCCAGTACTAATACTACAAAATTTCCTGCTTACTTTGCAACTTCTTTCCTTAATCATTAGAAAATACAAGCTGTTCAATGTCAAAAGTGTCTCACTGCTTGTTATGGTTGCACACAAGTTGGAGAACACATGGAGGTATTATTACATCCCCAAACAACAGTGTGTATTATGGTTTTACCCAGACCGCCGCCGCAGAGTTTTCGTGTGAACGATAACTCGAATAGCTTGCATTCTAATCTTTTAAAATTTGCGGTGCACATTTATGACTCCAAGAGGATGAACTCTATTGATTTTGGTTACCCCATAACCTTTCCTCTAGCACTTCCATCAGGCCAAACTTTCAATTCTAGAATTAGTGTATCTCGAATACCGTATGTTTGCCTTACAATAGCAAGGTGGCTATGGTGGCTCTATTGTCATAAAACTGAAAACATTAACTACTCCTCAACAGCTCAGATTAGGGGCATAGTCAAAAGGTGGATTGAGAATTCAGGCCATTTGGAGATATACCCGCTGTCGGTCACCAACAGCACATTTCTACTTCTTCCCAAAACTAGTCTGAAATATATTGTAGCTGACTGCTCCCTTTTTCTTTTTATGGAGTGATGCGTTCCAGCCTGCATTATCATGATATTCTGATTGTCCTTGTCAAAGCCCTGGGAAGTTTGCCAACTTACAGTCTGTTAAATGAGTTTGTGTGACTTTGAATACTTGTTTGTGTATGCTTATGATTTCTCATGTGAGCGCTGGTGTTTTCAATTTTTCTGTGTTTGTGCTTCACAGAATCTATGTTTGTATTTGGAATAAGTATTGTTTTAATTGGTGTAGTAGATGCAAGTTCATGATGCCATTGAGCTTTTTTTCCCCCATCGTGGTTGATCAGAATGACCACAGATGGTCACATACTGTAGTAAAGTTCCATGTCCATCTCACTTAACAACCAAGTGAGATCTATATTGACCCATGGTGACCATACGGTACATGTGTGTAACCAATATTCTATACTCTCCAAAATGTTGTTGGCATATGGTAGCTCTTGCATAAAATGATCCTCATTACTCTGCTGAGCTGTAATTGGGGAAACAAACTTCACTGTTCTCCTGCAGTCTCCATCTTAAGAGTCAAAAGTCAATGTTAATATACCTTCCTTCACAATTCATTATGCAGAAGTGTATGGTACCTAGCTGAATTCACCGTACCATATTTTAGAACATCTCTCTCTTTTCTCATTTATGGTCATCTGCTCTCTCTCTTTCTCTCTCTCTCTCTCTCTCTCTCATTTCAATCAGGATATTCTCTTAGCAAATCATTGTCAAATGAGTTGTGATAACCATTGCCGCGATGAGCTGCTTTCTGCTGGTATGTTTAATTATTTCCACTGTTGCTGATGCAAGACTTACCAGTCGGCCAGAAGGAATTTAGAATTGAATTAAATCTGAAAACTCCTAAAGTGGACCATATAAAAGCATGATACAGATGACATTGGGGCTATTGTTTTAAATAGGAGGACTGTCTTGTTTATATTACTAGCATCAGAATCTCTTGTCACTACTAGCTTCGCAGTGATCTGTTAATGAGAAAATCCTACATATTTAATTTTTAATAAGTACTTTTTGTGATGCTGTGTATTTCCTGGAAGACAATGCCCTGTGGTTGGTTCTTCACCAGCCCTGGAGCTGGCAGCCACCATTAGCTATGGGTAGATGTGGGGAAATCCCCCCTGCAGCTCTCTCTCTCTCTCCCTCCCCTGCCTGGAGCTGTACTATAGTCTATTCTGCAGTGCTCATCGCTGCATTTCTTTGTTATAGCCTTATTTGTTATACATATATATACAACTAGATTTTTACACTCTGTATTGTATATTGTGTTTACAGAATTGAACACACTCACAATAACCTGCTGACAATAAAAGACTTCCTGCAGCGTTACCATCGGGGTCATGTTGATGTCAGTGACATTTCTGAGACCATGTCAAAATAAACATGGCAGTGCGTGCTGTAGTGTTGAGGCTTTGGCAGCTCTCCTTGTCTCCTGATTGATTTAGCTCTTCTGGCCAAACCAATATAGGCCCAAAAGGCCTTAGGGATGGTCAAGTCGACTGGGCCATTCAAATTGATGTTTGACTGGATGAGACATTTTGCTGAAATGTTGGAGTATTATCAGTATCATGACCTTCATGGTCACTCAACTGATAACAGTTTCAGCTTTTAGAAATACCCCGGGCTTCAGACAGTTATGATTGACAGGACATTGCTGTTTTTAGAAACCACAAGCCACTGGTTACCCCAGAAGATGCTCATCAAAACAACTTAATAGCTAGGTTCAGTCAACTAGTTGTTTGCGGTTACATATTTCTCTGTTTGGCATTGACTGCTTCACAAATTGGGAGAGCAAATAATAAAGATATCAATGAACTAAGCAAGTTTCAGACCAAACTTACATAACTTGAGGCTCAACAGTATAAAGTGACTTAACTTATACAAGCTAATGTCATACAGCTTCATTTCCTGTTCAGTTCTCTTTAGTTATAGTCTACCTATTTTGGTGATAAGTAGTGTAACGACTAATTAAATTATCTGAAACAAATACAAATACTATTTGATAACTTCACTTTAAAGGGTAAGTTAAGAATTTTTGACCCCTAGCCCTATTTCCAACTTACCAATGATGTTGATGTGTAGAGTCCTTTCTCAGCACAATCCATGCTGTTCTTCATACTGGATACCCGCAGCTACTGCTAGTTAGCCACAAAACTAATGCAAAGAATGGGGCCAGTCGCTGAAACCTACTCCACAGTGCACCCAATGTTTCAGTGTTTATTTCAGGGCATGTACAGATTGCAGCGTTTCACCATATAGATTTCTCTTGTTCCTCATATCCTTCCATTATTAATACTTACTCAACCGCAGAGAAAAGTCGGACTATTTGTGAAAATGAATAACCAAGGCTCCAAGGTTCCAAGGCTTGGAACTGCTCTATTTACAGTGAATTGGAGACTGACCTTGTGAACTTAAGCAATATATATATGAATTTTTACATAAAAACAAGCTTTTTATAATTGTTGTGCTATTGATTCCAAACTACAAAATGTTTCAGTAACCCCACTATCCTTAATTATGGATATTGAGTTAGATACTGCACAGGTAGCTGTATCTTCTGTGTTGCATTAATTTACTAAACAAGATAATGCAAGTCATACATTAGCAGTGAAATATTATAAACAAAATGGATGTTGAACTAGCATACAACTACGTGCCATAGTAAAATGGTGGAATTTCATTGCAGTATGCCTGTTGACCTCTCATAAAATATCTGAAGTACTTGTGACTATACAGAAAGTTAAACAAATTAATATTTGTATGGTACTGCATAGTATTAAACTAAATGGCCTTCTCTTAGCCTGACTTCCATTCACATTGGCCATCCTCTACCTTGATCCCTTTTTACTCCTGCCGACCTAAGCTGTCTGCCTGTCTGTACATTGGTGTTTGTCACACCATTAATGAGAAATCCTATAGTGTAACGAGAGATCTCAGAGGCGCTTTGCTTGAGAAGTTTCTCTGCTCCGGGCTAATCCCAGTGACCATTCAGCTGGATGCTACAGTAGCCAGACCAGAGAATTATCCTGCAGAGGACACAAAGGAATGCAGCCAAGGTTAGAACACCAAACTTTCCTTTACCAGTGGTTCCCAAAGGGTGGGTCAGGGACCACCAGGGGTCCTTGACGCCATTTCTGAGGGGGCCTGGCATAAAGAGGGTTAATAATTTCACTGTTATAATTTTATTTTAAGTTAGCCCAATGACAGAATGTATAAAAATATATGCAAAAATATGGGGGAAAAATATATTGCAATGACTTAAGCAGTCATTGCAGTTGTGATATAACTTGCAATATAATTTATAATTACATAATAATAATATATAATAATTAATATATTTCCTTTTCATGTAGTTTAAAACTCTTTTGGTAATATGTTGTGGAAATACATTTACAGGCACCTCTTATTGGATTTCCCATTGATGACCAACTATGGACCTGTATTTCTGGGTGTGAGTAGGGCTGCTGCAATCATGAACTTTTGTAATGACAATTATTGTCTGACAAATAATTGCAATTACCAATGATCTCGTTCAGCTTACATCCAAAGTGTGCCTAGATGGGTGATGTCATATGCTGCCATGTTGCTCATGTTGCTACAGTGCAATAAGGGGTGATTGAAGCAAGGGAAAGGAGCATTGGTAAACTTCAAAGGGTTTGTGCACACACTGAAACAGCATCTAACCTCTCTGCGACCTCTCCTGCACAAATATTTGGGCTGTTTAACATGCAGATTGCTTTGAATCCAAGTAATGGCCTAGTGGGTGACAGGATATGAAATTTAACAAATTTGTGAAGAGGAAAAATTCTACAGGAATAATAAAACAAAGATCACAATCACACAAAATAATTGCAATTATCTCATATAATTGCGATCACACAATTATTTGATTATTGCAGCAACCCTTGGTGTGATTGGAGCATGTCTACCAGACTTCCCAATCTCACTTTCTTTAAAAATTATTAAAAAAAATACCCATATTGCAGTCTTTGTGATACTGTATGGATTTTGTGTTCTTACACATTGTGATATCAATATGAATTCGATGTATTGCTCAGCCCGAATAAGAATGACTATTCTGATCATTGATCATAGATCCACCGTTATCTCTCCATCTAGACTATAGACAGTTTTGGAATTCTGGATTAAATTATATTTTACAGTGAAAATCTGAGGGTTGCTGGGACAGAATCTTATCAAATGGGGGTCTGTGGCCTCAAGCCTATCTATTTAGGAGTCCTTGACAAGAAAAAGTTTAGGAACCAACCAGTACTCTATACAGCAGCCTGCAAGGGCCAGACAGCCACCCAAGATCTAATAATGAAAAGAACGTTCCACTGAACTCAGTGGTGTTTGAGGTTATGATAGCAAAGTCAATGGGAAAAATAGGTCAAGAGCCTTCTTAGAATAATTGGATTTAATAATTCAAAATATTAATGAGGCATTAAGTGTCCTCTGTGGATTCTTTTGTTTCGTTGAAGACTTATTCATGCCACCTGACTGTTTGAATTGAGAACAAATCAGGTGAAAAGTGTCATTTGTCTTGTTTCATTTTGTCACCCACTTAGAGGTGAACAGAACACATTTTCCTCTTGATTTAAAAGTGGGTTAGCATGGATGAGATATATAAACGAGATGTTCAGCATAGACATTTTCACCATTTTATCCCTTTATCTCTTATAATAGTAAGATAGAGCATTTTGCACTTATTGTTGTGAATATTTAGGTTATTCATTATGGTCCTTCTTAGTAATGGTCGCCCGATATATCGATTTACTGATATATTGGGTCCCGATATTGGCGGTTTTAAAAATATAGAATTTTACCATTACCATTTTTCACAGGCTTTAGCAGGCTACATTTTTATGCTAGAGCGATAATGATGGTATCATATGAAACTAGAGATCACAAGGAACCGTTGATCACTTCATGCTAGCCCAGAAAGGGGCTAAAGAGGGCTCTAAAGTTCACTGATATTTTGAAGGGAAAAAATACTGCAAGATTTGATATCCAATTCCTAGTACAATTGAACTATTAGCAACTGCAAACCTAGCTATAATCAACCAGCTAAGCTAGCAAGCTAATATACCTAACATTAGTGAACTTAAGTTCAGCAAAAAAAATTTTTTTAATTAATAATATTGGCCACCCTGCTCTCTAAATATCTGTATTGGCATCGGCCATTGAAGTCAACCACGTCATAGTTAAAACTTTCAAAGTCTTACAGCAGTTCTGTACTTCTATACAAGAAGTGAGAAAGCTGTAATTACATGCAGTAAGACACAACTTTGAATGCCAGAGCTGTCCAACCTGTTTGCGCTTTCCAGTGACCAGTCTGCAGCTTCTCCTGTTGCCAGGCATAGTGAGACCTCAGCACACACGGTGATTTTTAAAGTGGGCTTAGATGCCTCTGCGTTCCACATCCGCTCCCCCCTGACCCAGGAGGATTAAGCCAGGCCACAGGGTTTTCTTTCAGGTAGCAGATTTATGGGGCTTCAACAGAGAAACAAAGGGCCTGAATGTGTTTGAAGTGTGCAGGGGAAGACCCTTAGACAGGTCTTTGAAAAAGCTCCCGCTGGGATTGAAATCTCTTCAGCCACACCTGCCAGGGCAACACTCAGATCCACACGGTAACCTTTCACCTGGGCTCGGCTCCGCCTTCAAGCTGCCTACTGCCTGTCCACACACTGGCCAAACTAGCCAAAGCTGTACCACCACTGTGTGTGGTCAGGAATTATTATTGAACGTACTGTGGTTTCAATCGATAAGCCATTGCGCAAAAAACAAAACAAAGTACTGATATTTCATTGAGCTGATAATTCCTGCTGAATGTGTATTGCCCTAGATACTAGTCTCTTCTCGAGAGGGATTGATCTAACCTTTCTTCTATTGTCTCCACGTTTTCTAATTAGCTTTAGTGATTTCCTAATACTTCGACATTCAACCTTGAGTCCTCCACTCCACTCCTCCTCCACTCCACTTCTCCTGCACGCATTAAAAAACAACAAGAATTTGTCCCAGATCTGGAAAACCGACAAAGCATGTTAATGTTCTTGTTTATTTTCATGATCAAACATAATCACTCTCTCCTCTGGAGGGAAACTCTCTTCGGGGTAATTTCTGGCATTGTAACTCGCACGTTTGACAAATTAGACTCTGGGAAACTCCGAGGGAGAGATGAGGGAAAACGCTACCAATACTGACATTAGCATTTTTCTCTCCCCTCCTCTTTGTTACATGGTCTGGGCAGATTTCAAAGGCTTGTTGACTTAGCAGGTTTTGGGAGGATTGAAGGGGTTCAATCTAAAGGGTCATTCACTCTTGGATCAGGATGCTGTTTTCAACTGGAGTGAGCCAGGGGTTTTTCATCATTGAACAGTCTCCCTCCCTCCTTTCTGAAGGCTCTCTCGGCCAGGTGCAGATCTATTTCCCAAGCAAGACCGGAATTTTCTCCTCTTACTCTCTTTCATTGAGCCTTTTCATTTGTAACTCAGGCCAGGTGGCCCATCACACCTGATCGAATGCGATACAACGCCGGAGGAAGTTTTATTTCCAGCCTCATGGTATTGAGCCGGAACCTTGTTGTGAATCAATACACGGTAGACCAATTCCACTGTAAACTATCACTGGGTTGAGTCAGTGGGATTGGGTAAAGTTCAACAGTGTAGTTGACACTGTGAAGAACATTCACACACGGTGAGAAAATGATATGCACAGTGAGCAGCATTTATTTTCATATGCCATGCATAGAACCAAGGTGTGCAAACCCTATGCAGAATGTACAAAATGTACAGAAGTGCTAGCTTTTTAACCACTATCCCTCAGTGTAATGATCAAAATACATTTCTTCCTCAGTCACCACCATATCATTTCCAGGATATGTTGAACACACAAAAATAGAAGTGGAAAAGCCCATCTCGCTCTGCCATTCAGTGTATCAACAGGCATTAAGCTGAATAGGAAACAATATTTCTCTCTCCTCTCTCTGGAGGGCAGAGGCAGTGAGACAGACAGCAGCTCTCTCCATGGATAAAGAGAGGAATGATGATGAAGATGGGAACAATGGGAGGGGAGGCAGTGTAAACCTGCCGTGTTGCCGTCAACCCAGAGTCAGAATACGCCGTGCTGCAAACTCAACACTCCACTTACTGTGCAGCTCGGCCTCCCTCATACATTTACATGAGCACAGCAGGTGGTTGTCCTTAGTCTCCCAATCAGATTTAATCCGGTCTTCAATATAAATGGGGAGGATCTCTCACTTTCTCCATTGTAGCCCAGCCTCTCTTCCTGTCCAAGTTGAATGATTTTAGTCTGGCCTTATCCCCCTTGAAGAGTTTTGTCAAGCTGCGATTCAAAAAGGACTTCCATAAATGGAAGAATTAACATAATGTTTGGCATTACTGCCACAGGATCCCTCTATTCACCTAGACCTGAAGTCCTCGTTTTAACCGTGCAGAGAATGATGTTAATACGCACCATTCATATCTCCAGAGTTAGCTTCCATATTCATCTTAATTGGTACCTGGCAGGTTATAGAAAATGGAGATGGATTTGAAGTCATTTACTGGAAGTTCTTGACAGGTGCAGTGGAGGAGAACGTCAAGAGACTTTGCAGGCATACATAGCTTGAAAATCATCTGTCAAAATTTAGCATATCTAAGGAGAAGACTGTCTGTCATCTCTGATGTACATCTAACCATGCACAAGGGTGGATTTGATCAGGAACTAAGTAGTACTCCTGCTGTAAAACACATTCATCATGTTGATATTCGGGTGCCAAGGCAAGGAAATTCCCTGCTAAGGCAGATGTGTTCCTGTAATGAGTGTGTTTTGAGCTAAACATAGTGCAAAAGATGTTGTACTGAGCCTTTGTGCTGTTTTGTTGAACCGCATGGTAAATGCAGGCTAATACATTCTGTATTATCAGACTTGTGGCCCCACCGTTGTTACCTTTCGTGATCTTGTACTCTCACGCTGGATGCTGTGTTAGTCGCTTTTGGTTTGCGAAACATTGCTGACATGCACATGGCTTCAGCCCAGGCAGATTATCAGTGGAAATCTCCACTCGAACTTCTTTATTTCCGGCTGAATCAATGTGAGGAACAGCGAGACGTGATTGATAATGATATTGAGATTGATTGTCTAAATCCCTGTCCAGAGTTCAAAGTCCCCAAACAGACAGTATATATACATGCAATTCAGTGCTGAGATAGGACTTGGCAGGAGCTGCCAATAGATAAGTGAAATAAGGCCAGAGTGAAAAGGCCTATCAGCCCCTAAGGGGCTTAGCTGCAGGATTCCGAAGCTCCAAACTGGCTGTGGTGGAGGGAGATAGTCGACATTGGTTTTAAATTACCCGAGATTGCCTTGTGGTTTCAGTCTATGGGGACGCCGGGAGACAAGACGTTTGTTAAAACAAGTGCAGCCATTGAGGCAGATTGGGGTGCAGAGTAGACCTGCGATTTCCTAGCCAGACAGAACAGGTTGGAAGGCTGGTAATTGCTGAATTGGCAGAGAGGCCAAGGAGGTCTTGCAGCAATGATATCTGCCAGAGGGATAGAGACAGTGGTGATGCTGTAGAGGGCTAGGTGTCTCTATGGGAGGATTACTCCACAAAATGACATGCACCTACAGTGCACACCACACTAATGGTGCACTATTGTACATCTCTCTACCATTGTCACTCGGCCTTTGGTACTGTGCTCTGAAAATTACTAGGTAGAATCTTAACTACATGGTAATTATGTATTAATTACTATCATATTTCCATTGGGATTCATTGAGTCAAGCACAATTAAGTACTGTTGGTACCAGTTCAGTTTCAGTGAATTTCTCCATTAGAAATTACCCATTTCCCCCCTCCTGAGCCTCAGTAAAACAGTCAAACTGAACATTGTGCGCTGACGGGCAAGCTATAGATTATTGACACTACTGTACTTGACACTACTGGTTATCGACACTAATGAAGGACATTATTAAGTATTTGCACGTACCACAGGCTACACACATAGCAAATTTGCACATTTGTCTTAACTTCTGAAGGAGATTGTGTATTGCACTACCCTGTACTTTATACCTCTCACACTTGAAACCTGGTTACTGCAACCTGGAAGATTGCTATTAGTCATCATAAATATACTGGTACTCGGACCAAGTCCCTTATTCTTAGGAACGAGCAATAGCTATATACTGACTCCCCATACTTAGACCATTATATCACCCTATACTTATCAGAAGTGTATTTATGGGTTACTATTGGAGTAGTTTGATGTTGCATAGTACAAGCAATTGCATTGTGTATTTGATGTAAATTAAGGTAGCATAGTACAAAGAAAATTGCAGAGTGTATATTTCGTACTTCGTATTTCTCTCTTATTCTTATTTTATTTTTACCTGCAACACTTGTTGTAGTATTACTTAATGGTGTGCGATAGATGTGCGTTATATGTGACTTAAGTGATGTATGTGATTCATGTGATTCGTGATCTATGTGAGCAAACTG
>OMKL01043880.1:0-11305 GCA_900302295.1 Parasudis fraserbrunneri
ACCACACACTGCCCCCGCCTGCCTCCCCATGCTACCACATACAAAGAAACCTCACCTTGTCAAGACCTGTATTTATTTGCCTTTCTAAAAAATAAAAAAAACATAAATATATATATATATATATTTTTTTATATATATAACGAATTTGATATATATATAATGAATCCTTGAAGGCTGCCTTTGTTTTAGACAGCTTTTTAAGTAATTCATTCAAATCACTGTCAGTCTCAGAGGATGGGTGACTCTTACAATTAAGATGGATGAATCATTTTCTTCAGTAAATGACAAAGTAGGATGAATCGTCCCTGATTGGGAGACAGCTCAGATTTCTAGCTATATTTTTGCTGTCTGGTTAAGTGTTGGCATTTTGATGTAAGCTAATTTTAATGAAAATTGTAGTATACTACTGTGTGCCTTTCTGTGTACACATCTTTTATTAGTATCAGATGAAGGCCCTAGATATATATCGGTATGGTGTCATCAAATTATGACATTATTCACAGCATTATAATTCAAAGCAAAGCAAAAGGTTAAAATAGTATATATCCTCGAGTTACTTGAGTTACTCGAGGACTTACAATTAAGTCAATGCCCACCAGTCCTGCTGGCTAACTATGCACACTGGCCAATCGTTATCGTAAATGAAACGGGCTAATTAACCTTTTCAAGGCTGAATGCAAATGAATTATTTCCAATAGGTTAACATTGATATCCCAGCTGTACCCGATTCGTGGGCGTAATCTCTTCTCAAGTATAACCACAGACACGGTTTAAATCACAGTCGTGGCACCTCGGAGGGCTCGGCACGACTACAACCTTCCCTCCCCAGTGAGGTAGCGTCTGCAGCTTGATATTGGGAATTGATGCGGTGCATTACGTCACCGTGGGCCTACCATTACACAGTGAGCACTTTGTAAATGCAACCCGCCAGCCAGTAGGGCCCACGTTAATATGGTGCTCTCAGACAGAGCAGAGAACGGTGCTCGCCGACAGCAGAGATGAGACGTCACCGCAAATTCAAAGTCACTCTAGAAAATGTACAGCCGTATACCGGCAAGCATACAGGATGTTCCAGTTTTCTGCCTTTGCGAGTGTGAATTTGAGCCGCTAGAATACCTTTCCCGTCACCCACCCACCGCCCCCGTCGTGAACGCGTATGAAACTCTTTTTTCGATCTCTTCTCGACATGGTTGCGGTGACACGGTTTTCTGTTTTCACTCACGGTGTGAACAAGAGCAATTTTCTCCATGGGAAATAGCCATGACACGTTGGGAGTGATTTCATCTGCAGGATATCATGGGCAGATTAGGATGATGGATTACTATATATGGAACAGTTGGAGAGCAGCTACTCTAGTTGACTGGACACCCAGACAACTGCACATCACTCTGTTTTCTGTGAGAGGAACAGAGCTCCACTCGTCATCATGTCTCCACTATATGTATATCACATTAGATTTGGGAGATCTGATTAATTATATAGTGGCTCAATTTTGTTTCAAAATAAAGGCGGCCCAAATCAAATTCATTCTGACATTTTGCAAACACATACAGACCTGATTTGAGAAACGGAAATTGCTTTTCAATGTAATGCTATGGCATTTTGTGGCTTCCCTTTTATTATATCCGGGAACGACAGTGGATCTACCCGGACCACCGCCGCAGATCCTTCGTGTTCGTGCGATAACTCAAATAGCTTTCATTCAAATTTGCGATGCACGTTTATTACTCCTAGAGGATGAACCCTATTGATTTTGGTGACCCCATGACCTTTCCTCTAGCGCCACCATCAGACCAAACGTTCAAATTTCTAATTTGTGTATCTCGAATAGCTTTCATTCAAATCTTTTCAAATTTGCTGTGGACATTCATTACCCCGAGAAGAAGAAGCCTATTGATTTTGGTGATCCCATGACCTTTCCTCTAGCACCACCATGTGGCCAAACATTCATATACTACTTGTGAATGCAATAACTTCAATAGCTTTCATTTTAATCTTTTCAAATTTGTGGTGCAGATTCATGACCACTAGTGGATGAACTCTATTGATTTTGGTTACCCTATGACCTTTCCTCTAGCACCACCATCAGGCCAAATGTTCAATACTCAAATTTGTGTATCTCCTGATCCACTTTCCACCAAACTTGACAAATATGTTGGCCTTAGCAGAACAAGGAGGCCTGTGAAGTTCTGAGTCATCTGGGCTCATGGTGGCGCTATTCTCATAAAACTAAAAACATTAACTACTCCTCAACAGCTCGAATTAGGGGCATGGTCACAAAAGGTGGATTGAGAATTCAGGCCGTTCGGGGTGAACCCACTGTTGGCCACCGACAGCACATGTCTAGTTTATGTTTGGAATAAGGCTTGAGTCTAATTTACATTCGCTAGGCCAGAGTTACCACATTATATTTAATTGAATATACCAATAACCAAGGAGAGGTCTATGTCCATTATGTCTAAACAAGGAAGACTAAGCATTACACTATGGTCCCACTCTTGACTTGCTCGTGCTTGCTCATTTCCTTCATGTTTTACGAAATTGGGGTGTGCCCGTCGGTTCAAATAGAACAAAAGAATCATTGCTGACGTGCTACACGTGATGGAACATCTGCTCTTGGCTTGGCGTTCTCTCTTGCGAGAGGGGGGAGAAAGGCAAAAAACGTGAAGACTTGTCAACTTTTTCAAGTGATGTCTCGCAACAACGTACAGGGATTTCTCTCGCTCTCATCGCTCCTCCCGATAGGCAATGAATGAAAACTCGCTTTTTTTGTCATAGGCAATGGGATCCCCTGGCGTTGGACGACAAAAGGAAAGCTGAATGTGAGTCGTCAAGCTGACTCTGTGACCCTTTGTGTCCTTCTCTGACCAGGGTTTGCTGACCTCTGGGGTGGAGTTTGAGTCCCTTCCTGCTGCCTTATCCCTTCCTGCAGAGTCTGGCCTGTACCCCGTCACGCTGGTTGGGGTCCCACGCACCGCAGGCAACATCACTGTCAACGGTAAGGCCAACTGTTAGGCTGTTCTCTATTGCTCCGATTTATCTATTTTATACATGGTGATTAATTGGACAAACTCGTTGTATTTGTAAATTACAATGGAAGAAATGACTCCATTTCAGAGGGGGCTTGAATGTAATTTGTATGTAATTTAATTCCAGTGCTGTCAGCCTTGTGCATTGGATTTAGAGTATTGCTAATTTCTTTTAGCTTAATATTTAAGTAAAAATGTATTTGTATTGCCCTAAATCACAGTTACATGTCTCAGAGGGCTTCACAGGCCCACATTACGATGGACAGACATCCCCTGACCTTGACCACCATTATATTAATGTGATTATCTCAAATGACAGTAATGTATTGTTGTTGCCATGGCTTAGAGATACGGCTTGGTTATGTGTTCTCCAAAGGCAGAGCTTGGTTAAAAGTTGTAGGGGACTATTGTTATGGATTCCATTCCATCCTGCATGAAAACCTCAGCAGGGGTCCAGAGGATTGCTCTATATTTTGCTCCTCCCATTCATATAAGATGAATGAGTACCTTTCATTCTTGGACTTGAGAGAACATCTGGTAATTGGATGAAAGTCTTTGAAGGTATTTTCTCAATACTAACTGAAGGAACGTTTTTGAAGTGCTTCACCATGGTTTGTTACAGAGTCTTCACACCCAGGGTGCAGATATTAACACCTTATCGTGGAGGTCCTTTTACTCAGCATATATACTATAGACTTTTCCTGCCGCTCATCTTCTCCTGTCCTCTATATTACTATTATTTTTCTCTTACTATATCCTCCCCAGGATACCATACATCTGTGTTTGGTGTTACCAGTGATTGTCTCTTGGAGGGCCTGCCCAGTGTGAAGACCAGTGGCTGTTTGGTTGAAGTCATCCCCTCCCTCCCTCGCCTCCAGCTCAGCACCTCCCTTCCACGGTACGCTGCTCTAAGATACCATACAGCCCCTACCCTGATCTCACAGTCCCTACCCTGATCTCACAGCCCCTACCCTGATCTC
The DNA here is from genome assembly GCA_900302295.1 of Parasudis fraserbrunneri. NCBI lineage: Eukaryota > Metazoa > Chordata > Actinopteri > Aulopiformes > Chlorophthalmidae > Parasudis > Parasudis fraserbrunneri. The sequence continues at coordinate 4,010 of OMKL01043880.1, forward strand.
ACAGCCCCTACCCTGATCTCACAGCCCCTACCCTGATCTCACAGCCCCTACCCTGATCTCACAGCCCCTACCCTGATCTCACAGTCCCTACCCTGATCTCACAGCCCCTACCCTGATCTCACAGCCCCTACCCTGATCTCACAGCCCCTACCCTGATCTCACAGTCCCTACCCTGATCTCACAGCCCCTACCCTGATCTCACAGCCCCTACCCTGATCTCACAGCCCCTACCCTGATCTCACAGTCCCTACTCTGATCTCACAGTCCCTACTCTGATCTCATAGCCCCTACCCTGATCTTACAGTCCCTACCCTGATCTTACAGTCCCTACTCTCACAGCCCCTACCCTGATCTCACAGCCTCTACCCTGATCTCACAGCCCCTACCCTGATCTCACAGTCCCTACCCTGATCTCACAGTCCCTACCCTGATCTCAGTCCCTACCCTGATCTCAGTCCCTACCCTGATCTCACAGTCCCTACCTTGATCTCTTAGCCCCTACCATGATCTTACAGCCCCTCCCCTGATCTCACACTCCCTACCCTGATCATAAAGCCCCTATCCTGATCCATGAAATAATCATTTTCTTTTTCTATCAAAACAGTTGTCCTTGAAAGTAACATTGTTCAGTCCTAATGGTCACTAGCCGACACAAACTTAACCCTGTCTTGCATTAGGTGATGGTGACACTGAGTTTTTATTTACGATGGGGCCCAACAGATGCTTCCAATTTCAGACTGGTTTGGGCTTTAATTCATGAGCATTGGCTGGACTCAGTCTTGATGCGCTGCCTTTTTTTTTCTTTTCTTTTTTCTCTTCGGTGTGTGAATAGCGAACATTCCCTGATCCTACTGCTCTGTGTCTCTCCTCCTCTTTCAACAAATGTTGCTCTTCCTCTCCCGTTATCTGAATAAAATGATTTCAGGTTGTTCCCATGATTATAAATGCTATTAAGACTATAGGCTATCTGTCTGTCTGTCCATTTGCTCCTCACTCTTCACATGCATAGCTGTAGCTGGCATATAGTATCTGACCATAGGATTGGGCAGGTTGATGAGGGTTAGGGAATGTAGCTTCACAAATTCAAAAGCATGCTCTGCATCATGTCTAGATACATATGACAAATTTACATATTTTTCCTAGTTTAAATAATTACTCAGATTATTGCTTACCCACAACATTTAACATTTCTTTCTACTTGCTTGTCTACTCAATGTAACTGGGACACATGCATATTTTTCTAACTGCTGGAACGCAAAGCTCTTTTGATTTATTCATTTTCTGCTTGTTTGGAATACGTAAGCCATTTCACTGGTTTATTCATTAGACTAGACCTACTGCAAGCAAATAGCGTGATCTGGTTGAATTGAAATGATCAACTTTATTAACCAAAGTCAATGATTAAAAGTTTTTAATTTTTTTTAATTTTTATTATTATTATTATTTTTTTTTAGTTTCTTAGGAATGCTTTCAGAATATCTGCAATGAACATGGATGATATAAAATTTTCTCTTAGTAAAGATTGAGTGATCACTCCAGAAGAATAGAAGACACACAGAAGACAACCCACTGGTTGGCCTCACTAAGTTCTAAAAAATACTACATCAAAGGATTCTATTGGAGTGCTGGGAAAAAAAAATTTTTCATCGTAGAGCTAGTGGAAAAACAAAAATGCCATTCAGGACCATCCCTGTGAATACAACAGTCTTTTAGAAGCTTTTGATGTGTAAGATCTGTATTCTCTTGTGTTTTTGAAGACGCCGCAGTAGAGGCATGAAATGAATAGCAAAAAGAAGTAGTAGTGCTTGCCCTGAGGGGCGACCTCTCTGTGTGCAAAAGGTAGACGTTAAAGACGCAAGAGTATCTGGCTTCCGTATCATAACGTTTCTCCGAGTGAAACGGGATAGGCAGTTGGAACATACCGTCTGGAGGAATTTGATTTGATCGTTGAAAAGTGGGCTGTTGCTGGCTAGCTAACGAATGAATTGTAGCTCTGTGCACGCTAAAGTTTGCAGATTGATTGATGGGTGGATGTCATGATATTATTGGTTGAAATTGGTTGGTTCAGTCATTCGTAAGCACCCAAAAATGTTGTTTCACTGGAAGAAAACATGATTGGATTCATATAAGAATCTTAAGAATTTTGTTTTTGTTTTTTTTGTTTGGCATATATTGTTAAATAGGTGCACAATATGACCAGGGAAGTGATCTAAAATGGTTAAAAAGGCATTTTTCATTTAATCTCGACTTTAAACTTCTGCATTAGTCTATGAGACTACTGCATTAGTCCTCACTGATATCTCACAGCTCACACATCCTTTTGCCTCCAGCACAAAGCAGCAGTATTTAAGGCCTCCTTTTGAAACATCACTATATACCACGGCTTGGTCAAGTACTAGATAAGAATTGGCTGATGGGCATTCTAAGAACGTGCATGATTTTGCGATCAGCTATGTATTATAAGTAATATATATAATGATAATATAATAATAAAATAATAAATAAAATAATATACATAAAGTAACCACTTTATGAAGACAAAAGCCTCTTGGCTTCGCCTCGTGAGGTGTTCAGATGTCCATGCCCTGGAATGACTGGAACAATCTAGCAATTATATCCCTTAATAGAATATAATATCTTTATTGTCAAGTGAAGGAACACCAGTGTTTAACATTTTCTTTCTTATTCATAGTGCTGCTGAATACTTTCAAGATAGTAGACTATAGAACTGTGCCCTCAGGCACGTTTTACAATATGGTTTCATTGGTGAAAGGAAATGAAGCATTGTCACTCTCCGCTACAGAAAAACCACTTGGCTTTATTTGAAAAGCCATTGAGATTTTTGCAAGGCCATTTATCAGTACTTTATTATGTATCATAATGAATAACATATTGGATAGTCAATGACAATATGACTTTGAGACACATTTTTATGTTGATCTACCCTTACAGATATAAGTACTTAGATTAAATTAGTACTTAGTACTTAAATTAATCCCTAGGGGGTAATCAGGGTTTTGTCAGCAGTAATGTAAACAATAAATATATGAATAACAAGCCAATAGCGATTTTAAAAAACAATACGGACATGTCACTCAGGATCAGCTCAGCTGACTACACCATTCTCAACAATCTCCTACCTGGCTAAATCTAACTCTGTTATGGGGGCGGGCATTGTAGAACCGGATGGCAGTTGGCACAAAATAACTCCTAAAAGGCTTCTTGGCACACCATGGTGGTATGATCCGATGACTAAAGGTGCACTGTTGCACTGACAGCACATTGTGGAGAGGGTGGAGGACATTGTTCATAATAGCAGCTTGTTTAGCTATCATCATCTCCACCACTGCCTCCAATGATTCCATGCCCAGCCCTAGGACAGAGCTTTCTTACCATCTTAGTAAACCTGCAGACGTTCCCTGAGTTGACTGTTCTGGGGCAAGTTTGACATTTAAATCTTTTGTTAACATCAAATTCTAAATTACATGATATTGAATTAATACATTTGTATGGGAATTGGGAATGATGAGCATTCTTTGTAGACCATTCAATGTGATATCTAGATCTTGAAAACTCCCTGTTGCTTCATGAATTGCTAACATGTAACTTATGGAGGATAAATAAGTGCTGCTCCCAAAACCCCTAGACTTTGATGGATCATGTGCATTTGATATTATATAATAATATTATCCAGTTGATGTTCTGTTTGTCAAACCTCCAAACCTTCTGAGTCATTTGATGAATTGAATTAAGCAGCATGAAAGTTATATTTCCATGATAACCTCTGATTAGCCTTCACTGTGGCTGTGGCCATCAATACTCTCTGTAGGTGTGTTTGTTTGTAGGGATTTGCGTGCAGTGCACAGCAGACGCTGTAGTCTCTTGAGTCCCAGGCCCCTGTGGCACAGTGGTGTCTGGAAACATTTTTCCCAGGATGTAGAGTATTCAACCTGCAGGTTTTAAAACTGTTGGTGGGGATGCTCGATTATTGGCAACCAAAATAGGTAACTGCCAATAAATTGGGGAAATTGCAATAGTGATATTGATGTTTCAACCATAAAGTGATCCAATAATACTGAGGAAAACCCCCCCAATGTTTTATTATCATTGCTTAATATGACAATACACAGCTAATGACTTGAGATGTTGTTGTTGCATTCATGGCAAGGCAATTGGCCTCATTTGTCAAGCACGATTCAAATTAATTTGATTACAAATAGTGTGGAAAACTGTTGCAATGTGGCAATTATCAAAGTTTGCAATTATGTTTTGTTTGTGAATTCTAAGACTTAAATATGATGGATTTTGCAAGATGGAAAATATGGAGTTCAGACATTAAGATATGCTTGACAAGTGGTACATGTGCATATAAGTAGTTTCCATGATGTTTAGATGGTTGTGGCTTGTTTAGCTGTAGCTAAAACACTTAATATTACGTTTTCGGTGCTATAACTTTTTTCCTTTTCGGTTCTAGCACTAAACAATTAACAATAAACTTTTTTTGCTGGAGTGGTTGTTGGGTTGTGTATGTGTTGTGTACATGAATAAAAAAATAAAATAATCTGACATCACCAGGAAGGTCTCTGCTCTCCTATTCCTAGCTGTTGGAGAGATATTGACACATGCATGGGTAGATATTCTCCTTTTGTGTGACTGATTATTGTCTTAATCATTACATCTACCATTGTACCTGCAGGTCAGCCCACACACCTCAGCCCATGTCCAAAGAGGAGCTGTCGAGCAGTGTTTCTATCCAGCTGTTTAATGGAGAGACCCAGCAGCTTACCATTACCCTGGAAAACATTGGCACTGAGGACATAGAGACACTGGAGCTCACCTCCAAAACGGTCACCACCAAAGGTCAGTACCCTTTCAGGCAGGTTTATGATCCAAGCTGGTTACAGTGTTCTTGTCTGCTTTTGTTGTATACCTAAGAGCAGGGCAGGAGACTAACATACTGATACCTTGGCCATGGTGACTGGTTGACTGATGCTAGATGCTAGCTCCATCAATTGACTCCAACTGGTCCTGAACGCATCCGCCTGACTTCTAACCCATACCAAATCCTGGCACCACATCACCCCAATCCTAAAAGACCTCCATTGGCTTCCTATCTCCCGCCGGATCAACTACAAAATCCTGGTCCTCACCTACAAAGCCCTTCACCAACTGACCATATCTCACAGACCTTTCCTGCCCCTACCAACCCTCTCTGTCCATCAGATCTACTTTAGCCTGCCTTCTCTCCACCCCCAAGTCCAACCTTCGCAGTTTTGGGGACAGAGGCTTCTCCAGGGCAGCTCCCAGGCTCTGGAACTCCCTCCCCCAAGACATTAGAGACTCAGAGTCTCTCAAGTTTCCAATCCCACCTCGAGACCATATCTTCTCCACTGCTTTCTCTATAATACATTTCTATTATGATTATTATGATTATTATTATGATTATTATGATTATTATTATGGGCCCCTGGACAGAACACCCCCCTTTGCCCCTTTTCCTCCTCCGCTACTGGTTGTATAGTAAAATGGCTGTGGCTAATCTTAATTGGCCAGAGGCTATGGCCACAGAGAAAATACTTCGGACCATGTCTGTGTATTGTATTCTGTCCATGTATGGTGTTTTCATGTGAGATTACATGAAAATCAGCTTTTGAGTGATGTTCTGAATGAATAATCATCCCTTTTTTTTGTGCTTTTTTTTTTTAGGTTGAGTGTAAGAAAGCCCAGCCCAAAGAAGTGATGTCGCCGACAGGCTCGGCAAGAGGACGCTCCCGAGTGATGCCCTATGGCATGGATGCCTTCATGCTGGGCATAGGCATGTTAGGTAAGACCAAGAGACCGTTTGTATTAAGACCTAAGCTATTTCCAACTCACGAATGATGTTGTCGATCGGTAGAGCACAATCCATGCAGTTCTTCATACTGGATAATGGTTTTACTGAACTAGCTCTGGCTAGTTAAAGCTGCACTTGGTAGTTTTTTTTTGGGGGGAAAGCAAACTTCTGAAAGGTCAAAATAAAGTATGATATTGTTACAAGAGAATAACTGGATCCTTCGGAGCACTGTTTGAGACTAGAAATTACCTGTTGACCTGGCTGTGGTGTTTCTACCCTCCCATGACCTTTTACCATACAAAAAAGTCTTCAAGTGTTTTGTTCACTTTGTTTCAAAGGGTGATTTTTATGCCTCCATGGCGGTGCAGCTGTGGCCAAAGGCATTATGTTTTCACGTTGTCCGTCCTTCCGTCCCGTTCTCGTTAACGCGATATCTCGGGAACGCCCTTGAGGGAAGTTCTTCAAATTTGCCACAAACGTCGACTCGGACTCCAGGATAAAACGAAAAGATTTTGATGGTTCAAAGGTCAAGTTCACTGTGACCTCGCGTCCATCCCATTCTCTCGTGAACATGATATCTCGGGAACGCCTTGAGGGAATTTCTTCAAATTCGCCACAAATTTACAGGGAAGAAAAGAGCGGACAACTGCGGTAGTATCCCGCTGATCCTGTCAAAAGCGCTGTGTGGTTTTAAGAGTCACACATCCCCAAGATGCAACCATGCGCACACCTTTGGGTATGGGTGGCCATTGTGCAAGACTGGGTAGGTAAAGGGAACATGTATCTCCTGAACTGTTTGTTGTAGAGACTCGCGGGTGGCGCCATTGGACTCAGCAGGGAGATCTGCTTTCATTGGTCTATGTTTGCCCTGCCCCCTTGCACATAAGCCCTGCCCCTACACATAAGCCCCGCCCCCTTACATATCTTGAGAACCGTTTGTCATAGAGACTTGCGGGTGGCGCCGTTGGACTCCGTGGAGAGATCCACTTTAATTGGTATGTGTTTGCCCCGCCCCCTACACTTAAGCCCTGCCCCCTTTGTATCTTGTGAACTGTTTGTCATACAGACACGGTTCAGCACACAGTCGGCAGTGCATTGGTGGTATTTTACATAGTCTAAACCCATTAACATAGTATTTTGTGCAAATATCCATTAAGAATGACCATTAGATCCTTAATACAAATATTATTTAACGGGAAGGCACATTAAACCTTTGCTTGGATGTCCTTAACTAAATAAACTAAAGCCTAACCTACACATAATTATTAATTTTATGGCATTTTATTGTAAGATATTATGGTTGGACATTGTCGAGCTTTTAGAAAAAAACTGTTGAAAAGACTGATTCATAGACTAATATAGGAAACAATATTAACTAGGCCTATTTAGGTAAACCTAAACACACATTTTAGTACATTTTAATTACAGTAAGGCACACATCCACTTATGTATATAAAACCATT
>OMKL01043882.1:10007-29498 GCA_900302295.1 Parasudis fraserbrunneri
AAAGAAAAGATGTGTGTGTGTGTGGGGGGGGGGGGGGGGTTGACATAGCACAATTAGAGTGGGAGTGGGAGGGTCGGTGGGTCCTCCCCCAGAAGAAGATTTAAATAACGATGCAATTTCCTGCATATTGACATGTAGATTCAAAGACTTTGATTATTTTAAAACTCCACTAAGTAGGTTTTTGTACCTCAGTAATCTCCCACTTTACATTAAAAGGTGTTGTAAGTTAAATAACATTCCGACAGCCATCACTTATATAGAGTGTTTGGTCGGTAACATGGGTCTCCCAGTCCCTCCGCTCTGCAGTAAACAGAAAATATTTTGATACATTTATTTAAATAAATTTTCTGGTATCCCATTCCCACTTTAACCAATCAGTAGTGAGAACTCCACAAAGAGGCACGCCGTGGGGCGTGGGGAGCAAGAAAAACATGCTGGCTTGCGCTCGTGAACGTTCTCTTTTTCTACCTAAACTAAAATATGTTTTGGACAACATTTTAGGCGAGAAATAGGATATGCAATTGCTGGATCTTAAAACTAAATGTAGTAAATTTAGGTGAATTTAGTAAACTGAATTTAGGTGAGTTTACCATCCACTACATCCCTCTCTAGGTCTACTCCTCATAGTAGCCAACAGGCTGGCCTTGTAACTAACATTCCAGTTTCCATGCTGAAAATCTTTTAGACCCCAATAGTTTTCTCAAGGTTCAGTTGGCTCATAGCTGCTTCATATTTTATTGGTTTGTAAATTAAAAGGCAAATAATACCTGCCTAAAATGAGAACTATGACCATTGTCTGATTTTCAGGCATTCCATTCTAATAAATCTGTCAAGATTATCTAGTAGATCTTGATGAATTAGGATACTACTTTTTGAAGCTTCTCTATTTCACTGACTTAGGCGATTGTTTACCTAACAATAATGGCAGAATTTACAGATTTTACATCTTAATAACATCACAGGTTTGAGTCATAAGCATATACGGCTAACGTGTAAGAATTCTTAAATTGAGTTGTAAAGTATTCCTTTAAGTTTAACATGTAAAGGCACAAATATTCTCTGCTCAGTTGAGAAAAACAGCATCTTTAGGTGGCTTTAAAGAGTGCATAAGCTAACAACTTACGATGCCAGCTGTGTATTGTTGACCAGGTACTCCAGAGGGTAACTACAGCTGAACTTGTAGAGCAGACCTGGCAGGTAGCTGATGATGGTGGGGGGATCTGGCGTATCAATGTATCCTGATATGTTCCCAATCTGTACCAGTGACATGTTCCCATAAGCATTGGGTCCATGAGCTGTGGAGACCTGCAACAAACCAAATCCATGTGGGTGATACTAATTCCGCTTTTGCTCACTGAAAACCATTAGACGAGGGTTGATAACATCACCCATGCTATTGAGTATACTATTGCGCCTTGCTAATCCCCATTTCAGTCCTCCCTTATCTGAGCATCATGCTTCCAGGAACTGTTCCCCTCAGTCCAACTCGTCACTCAGCAAAATGGGGGGGAGAAAGCCACCCTTCCAGAAGATTCGCTGCTATCTCTCCCTCTTTAAAATGGTTTGTTCCAAGAGCGGACAATCACCGTGGCAGGGCCTCTAGGCTCCCACCCCACCCCCTGAATGACATTGTTACCACTGGACCTTACTCCCATGAAGGATAAATACAAGTTGTCAACATTAAAACACTGGTGTAGATCTTATCTTTGTTCTGAGAAAGTCTCTGTTCGGGTGGTTGAAAGTCTCCTTTTTAAAGGAGCATTTCGTAGAAATGAGCACATGTGATCAAGCATGCTTGATCATAAAACGCAACATAAAACGCACCAACATGTTCAGTGTCTCGAGAGCTTATCTGCCCCCCAAGAAACTCCACCCGGCAGAGAGCAGACCTCTAGTCAATTGCAGACGTTATTTCCTCAACTATTTTCAGCTGCAGTAGGCCGAACTCGAGAAAAGTTTAAGAAATAGTTACAGGTAATAATAGAGGTCTGCCCTTGTGATGTCACCCGGCGGAGTTTCTCAGGGGGGCAATGCGGCCGAGCTCTCAAGACACAGAACACCTTGGTAAGTTTTATGTCTCATTATCACGTGTCCTCCTCACAACAGAACAATAAGATTCAGGTTAAAAATCTGCAAAATGCCCCTCTAAAAGCTCTCAGCCTCAGTCATAGCTTATGTCCAAGACATCACTTTTACAAACAGCAAACAGATTACAAGACTCATTCAGCATTCAGCATACTATGTTAATGTCCATAATGCTCACCTTATTTCTGAATTTCAAAATGCAATTTTGATCATTCTTTACCCTTAAACCATATTTCTATATAGTAACATAATTAGAATCACATCTATACTCAATTTGAAATTAAAGTAGAAATTCAAAGGTTTTCAATTATATAAATTATGTTGCGCTAAATAGGGACATGAGGATAATAAGTGGTTTAAGACATCTGCATTCTAAATAATGATGAATAATGATGTAATGGCACTGCCTTACTTAACTTATGTTTTAGCAAGCTGTTTATCACTCAGCATAGTATAAGCACGTTATCGCTCAAATAAAGCTTTTGAATCAGCATTGACCATAGGATACACATGAGTTGTTTTTCTTAATTTTGGATCTATTTAAAGGGGAAACCTAGAGCAAAATGTATTTTGCATAGCATTTATATTATTAACTCATATGCTTTGACAGGAGTTCATACAGTTAATCCTTAACAATAACTGCTCTGGGAATCTATAACCCGATATATACTGAAATTCTTTCTGACCATGGTTATCAAAAAGGAAAAATTACTAGGCAAAATTTTGTCATGACCTTTTGCACTACATTTTCTAAATGAAAGCAAGCTTGTGAAATCACTACATAATGTATGTCCAGGGCAGCCAATATTATCAGTTGACTGAATCTTTCAACTAAATTGAAGTATTACTCTAAGGAGGAATTACGGTTAGTTGGGGTTTGAACGGTGGTGGATTTACAGTGACTCAAAGATCATCAAAAAATAATCTCCTGAAAAATGGCATTACATTAACATATTGAACTATATCATTCCCCTCTCCATACCACTAGGGCATTGCCACAGGTCTCCAGCGTTGCCAAGCTAATGCTGAAGAGGACGACAGTGGGGAAGGTGTTGTTATTGATGAATCCGCGGCAGTGCGAGTCCCCGTGGCGACCATTGAGGGCAAGGTCACTGTCAGTGTAGCCGGAGAACAACACGGGGCAGAAGTTGATCTTGAGAGTGATGGTCTGCACCCCACAGTACACACTAATGTCTCTCTCCGCTATCAAAGACAACACAGAGACAAACAGACAGACATCCAGACAGACACACACACACAATTCTTACTAAGTTATGGTACAGAGAAAACAGCTCAAGTCACAGCTAAAGTCACTAATCCTGACCTTGTGTCAAAGAGTTATTGCTGAGTTACAGTAGGATATAATTGAAGTTAAAAAGTTTTCGCCTAAAATGGAGTTAAAGGGAAAGTGAAATATCTGCTCCAGTAAAGTGGTCTTGGCTCTGAGACATAGGTGTCAATACCCAGGCTGCCCTAATGAATGTACTTAGTGCCACTTTGAAATTAAAGTAGATTGCGAACTGGCCAATGGTAGCAATATATATTAGACCCTCCTTTTTGGTATGTGATATAATATTGTAGATTGTGTGTGGATAACATTTTGTAAATTAAGAAGAAAAAAAAAGGTTGAGTTCCTCACCAGGGAAGCGACTGTGGAAGTTGGCATCACAGTTATATCCATTGAACTGAGCTCCAACTGATAGTGCCTTACTAAATAGCAAAAAAATTAAACATATATGTTCCATTTCAGCACCTAAAAGGGAATAAGGGGAAAAAACAGTAAATTGTCAATTTTATACATGTATTTGAGAATTCCAGGGTATGTAGAGACTCAAATAAAGATTTGACTAATTTAATTGAACCTTTGTGCCAATTAACCATATAACTGCGTTTTTTTTAAATGTTGGACAGCACCTGTATTTGCCGTTGTAAAGTCAATCCAAATCACTTGGAGTGTGAATGTGATAGATCTCAAGAAAGTACTCAACCTCTACTGTATTGTATAAATAAACACAACATTCTAACTTACCATCTTTAGATAATACATTTTGAAATCATTGTCCCTCTGAAAACTTAAACCAGAGTTATATGGTTCTTCATCTGAGGTACTCAATAGAATCCATGTGTACATCCACAATAAGGGAGATGCTGGTTAGAGCAAGGTAAATACATTTTCTTCTCAGGACTTCCATCCACACAAAAAAAAAATAATAATAATATGTAGACTCTCACTTTTTCAAATAAAATGTTGAACTATAAAGATACGGAAAGAAGAAAACAAAATTTAGAATTTCTTAAATCTTTAATTTTGTTCAGAAAAACTGAAGATATTCCTCTGGCGTATTGGTGTCTGTCGAGAGAATCTCCCAAAAACATTATTGCATTGTAGATCATGGCATGAATCTCTTGGTATAACTATCCAACTGTGTGAAAACAGCTAAATGTTTGAATGAAGGATCTTTTAAAGCCTGCAAACTTGGCATCAAACTGACTAATTTACACTGGACAATGTAAGGATAACTACGATAATTTGAATATATAATGGCTTATCTCTATCTGTACATCTCATTGTCTTGTGAAAGCACATTATCAGATAATCATTGTGAGATGCCTGTATCTTGTCAGTGTCAGATTAGAGTCGCAGGTGTGGGGAAATTGCAAAATTAAAGTAATTTCTCTATAGTAAATCTTTGGTTAGCGTCTCTAGCTAACAGCAGATGGTGCTGTTCGGTGTGGGGTAGAAGTACAAAGTTTAAACACAGCATCGTTCGCGCTAGTGCCACTCACCCTGGTTCCTGGAAGCCGGCGAGCCAGCGGTTCTCCATGTGCTTGGGACTGCCGCAGGTGATGGAATGGTCCGCACAGCATCCCTGCCCGACAACTAGAAACGGAACCTGGGAGCAGGGGGGAAAAAGGGGTCCTACACATAAGAGTTTCATTATTTGAACATGTCAACAAAAAAGGGCTGTCTGGAGTGAACATGGGAAAGTCCATCAAATCTGAATGTGTTATACAAATCCTTTCACAGCCACAGAAACATGAGCAGGTTTTGAAGTTTCCCACTCATATCCTTTCGGCCCAATCTGGCTCTGTCACTGCTCACAAACGGTTTGACGCTGCATGAGGTCCACGGCGGGGAGGGGGGAGAATTATCTTTTCATCGCTCCAGTGGCCCTGGCGTGCTGACTGAGCCGTTCCTTTCTCCCCCGGTAAGGGAGTGTAGAGCACATCATACAGGCCCTTGGCCCAGAGACTCCACACTTTAATGCTTTGTGTCCGCCCCAACTCATTCAGCACAGCAGCAGGCAATCTGCTCAGTGGGGCTGTGAGCCACTGCCTGCCTCCCGCCTGATCTCTCAACTCTGACTCCTGCTCACAGGCCCCCCCACACAGGGGGAGGAAATGAAGGGAAAGCAAACCTCAGCGACTTTCAAGGGATTCTTTGACCCTCGGCACCCCATCTTCCATATGGACAGCAGTATGGGGGACGGGCTCGATGCAATGAGAACCAGACAGATGACACGGAGGAACTCCTCTGTGAATATGGAATATGAGATAGAGAGGATTTGGCAATGATAGTTCAGACCAAGCCTCTGAATTTAGATCATGTAAATGGCAAACAAAAGCCCCACTTGTTCTGTCTACCTCTTTCCATTGGAAAGTTCACCTATATTTAATTTCCATCATGCAAATGAGACTACTTTTGCAAACCAGTATTTACACTACTTTCGTATACCTGTAAATATAAAGCCTTGGCATTAGCACCTCCTCAAGCTGTCCTGCTATGGAACATAAACTCTCATAACAGTTTGCTTGTCTTGAAAACACATTAAAAGTGTTTTAGCGAATATCTGCAGTTTGAAGCTGAACCACAGGTACTTTGAAGCTTGAACTCATGAGTAGATCAAATGTAATCTGAAAGAGTAAATGTTTTATGTCTTTACCTTGCACATAAGGTATGAAGCCAGGACATAATGTCAAAGTCATTTGTTCCTGTCCTTCTTCTTTCTTTAAAAGCTTGTTGCAGCAATTATTTTTGTTAGAGTTGATCTCAACCAACCATGAGAACCTTAGATCCACAAATACATTCCAACTGAAGTTGCAGAGATAGACACCAAGAAGAACCTATGAACCTCAAGTCACTCTTCACTTTATTCCTTACCTGCACATGTTGAACTTGGAGACTTATTTGAAAATTGAGTACAGATAGCATAGGAGATAGATAGAGAGTACTTAGTTTTGAAGACTTGAAGATAGCATACTACATCAGTTTAGCACAGACTGATCGCATCTGAGCTGGCAAATGCTCCAAAACCTCAATCGCAGGTGTTCATTCATTCATTACCTCCGCCAAGGAGGTTATGTTTCCATCCCTGTTTGTTTGTTGGTCTGACTGTGAGCAAGATATCTAAAAAAAAAAGCAATGGCCAGAATGCCATGAAATTTGCTTTGCACATTCATGACCCCAAGAGGAAGGAATCTATTGATTTTAGTGACCCCATGACCTTTCCTCTAGTGCCAACATCAGGCCAAACATTTCAAATGAGTATCTCCTGGCCCATTAGTCATACAGTAAAAATGTTTGCTGTAAACATTCATGACCCCTAGAAGAAGAAACCTATTGATTTTGGTGACCCCATGACCATTCCTCTAGCATCACCATAAGGCCAAACTGAGAACAAGCATTTTCTTTTGTTTTTAGTTATGCATGTTAATCAAATGATAGCTAACGTATAACAACAAGCACAAAACCGTCAAGACCAATGGCGCAACTAACATTATGTGTAGGCGCAACCAGTTGTGTAATGTGAAAGTTGTTTGGTTACACTTACAAGCTAATGCTAGCAGCTCATATATCATCCCAACATTGCGCCATCACTGTCTTTTGAAGGCCATACCAGGCTCAGTTTTTAATCTAGTACGCAATCATTGATATCATATGAATCTCGATTGCAAGGAATCCACTGATACCAAACGTGACACACTAGCTTACTGGGAAAGGGGCTAAATATCGCTCCAAAGTCGCGTTTTCTTTACCTGGACACCTCCGTTCCCTAGAGCGCAATTATAAGATGACCCCCTTACAGGTGGTACTCAGAGAATCAAGGTTAACTTAATATAAACAAACATCCACTCGCATCTCATGGCTCATTATTTCGTTTTACAAACACAAACAGGGAAATACACAAAGGTATGTATGTTAACAGGAAATAAACTTGCTCTACAGTTGAAGGAATATGAGTAAATTCTCATCTTAATCACTGACGCACACAAATAACAAAGGAAAAGTTGAAGAGGGTTAATTGTCCATGCTGAGCTGAACTGAAGCCCGACGTGTGCACCAGAGTGCTTTTTAGCAGCTGGGGGCAGCTTTTGTGTTCAATATCTTGCAATTGAAAGCGGGATAATGCAGTTCGAGAATGATTTAGGGAGATGCAGAAAAAGGCATCGCTAGAAGTGTGTACATGATCTGCGCATGCCTTAGAATAAATGTCCCTTGCAAAATGTCCATGAGTGAGTGAGTGAGCATGTGAGTGACCACAATTTGTCACATATAGCCCATGGCGGCAGTTCCATTCGCCGAGGGGAAAACACAAATTATTCTACAAATATTATTAGACAAATAATAAATTTGGCTACACACTACCGGTATGCTAGATAAAGTGACATAATATCACTCAATTGGCCTGATTCTATCAATTTACTTGGACAAGTAAACAGTTTGGCTACGCAATTTCAGTAGTACAATTTCACAAAATGTTGTCTAATAACAAATTTTATTGTACAAATAATAAAATTGTAGGGGCATGGTTACATTCTAGCTAAGGATATTCGAGCATTGATTATAATGAAAATATACTACTGGGTTTTTTCATATCTAGAGGGTTAGACATCAGGTCTCTAGTAGGGTTAAGGTTAGCATTAACATAAGGGTTAGGCTTATAAACAACTTTTTGGGTGAAAGTTATCTTGAGTTCCATGTTGGGACCTCAAAGCATTGGGACTTCAGACTGTGATTCTGCGAGTCTGCAGCCAAATACGATACTCTGTTTGGTTTGATGTCATTCAGTCCTCCTAATCTACCCCACAATGCAAAGCATTTTACACATGCTCTATTTCTGTTAGCTAGCATTATTGCTACATTAGCTACTAAACACTAGAGCTAACGTCAACTACCATATACCACATATTTGATTAACACTAGCTAACATTAGCTGTAACATTTGTCAGCTGACATAGCAGCTCTAATGTTATCTCTTACCTCTTTTCAGCTGTAATGCAAGGAGTTTTCTTGTCTTGTCTCCCAGAGCATAATATTTGTTTGGGGCAAATCTTTGTAGGTAGGAAGTGTGTGGCGATATGGCCCCAACGCATTGTTGGTTGCGCTAGGCTAACTAACAGGTGACAGGTAGTGTGTTGTTTAAGCTCCATGGGACAGTGGCTCTGCGTGATGTCACTTCCCCATGCAGACCTCCATCATCCACTGGAAGGTGTCAGAAACGTTGTCTGCTGGTTCCCTTTGTACAGTGCCATCAGATCTCTGTTCAGCATCAGAGTGCAACACTCTATAGACAACCTCCCTGACTCTCTCCATTACATAACAAGGCCCATGCTATGTAATATACAGCTTTGGGCTCCGGTCTTTCACTCTCTTCGGTCCATAAATGCAGACAAGGTCCCCAGCATCAAAGTCCTGGCCCTGAACATGTGCATCATAGACTCATTTTGGCGAATACCAGCAAGCTCCAATGGCTTCCTGGCAAAGCTCTGGACCACTTCTAATCTTCCCCATAACTACTTGGCATATGCTGGCCCTGCCATGGTATCTGGCATGTCAGGGGACTATCCATATCCAAGATTGTTCTCAGCTTCCACTTCAAGCATCAACAGTGCAGATGTGCATCCTGCTGACTGAACAGCACTGCGATATGCTTGGAGAATGAGAGGTATCTGTAAATCTCATTTACTCTGGTCTCAGGCAGTAGCAAGGGCCAGCTGTGCACTAAACGTCCGCATGAACCTTTTTAATGAGGCCATCACTTTGTGGGTGAAGGGTAATGGTCCTTGTATTCTGAATGTTGAGCTGGCTGCACATGGCTTCAGACACTTCAGACTCAAAGGTCCATCCTTGATCCAAATGCAGGACTGCAGGAGTCCCAAAGTGGCTGAAGATCCCTTGGATCAAAGTTTCGGCTACTGCAGTAGTCTCCTTGTCAGGCAGGGGATTCACTTCTGGCCACTTTGTGAAATATAATCATTAGAGACCAGAGCAAATCCGTTTCCTCTTGCCATTCGCAGAAGTGGCACATCCACTGCCACCTGATCCATTGGTGCCCCCACTTGGTACTGTTGTAGAGGTGCGTGGGACTGGCCTTGAGGCTCCTTCTGTGCAGTGCAAGCATTGCAATGGCAGCAGTAATCTTCTACATCCTGTCTGCTTTGGCCCCAGTAGAACATCTGCTGCAACTGTCTCAATGTTTTAGTCACTCCAAAGTGATCCATGATGTACTTCCAACACTGTTTCCCAACACCTTTTCTTTTGGCACAGCAACCCTACCACCTAGACTCACCAGTAGCTGGGTCCTTCCAACACCCATTGGAAGACCCCGTCTTGTAACTCCAATCCAGACCACTGTGACCAGAGACTTCTGACAGCAGCTGACAGGGCAACCCCTTCCTCCCATGGTGGTTAGGAACCTTCCCACTGCCACTCTAACACCAGCCTAAGTTTAGAGTCATCCAGCTGTAGCTCTCTCCATCCACCAACATCCTCAAGTAGTAACGGCCGACATACCACCCTTATATTAGTGGCCTCTTTTGCCTAAGATTGCTCACAATGGCAACAGTGAGGTGCACATGGAAGTCTGGAGAAGCTATCAGCATTTAAATGACGCTGTGGCCTGTGTTGCTGGCATCAGTATCAAGAATGAATGACAACAGGGTTTGATGCAACCAGCATAGTGTCCTCACATAGGGCCTGCTTCAGCAAATGGAAGGTCTTGTCTTGATCTGGTCCCCACTCAGAGCATGTGCTCTTACATAGCAGGTGGAACAGGGGGGAGGCCACCATGGAAAATCCAGCCACAAAACAGCTGGATAGACAAGACAGTGGTCAAAAGGAATAACTTGCATAACCTTCTCCATAAGCCTTTCGAATGTGGCAGGAGCATTGCAGAGGCCAAATGGCATAACAGTCAAGTTAAGTTTATTTGTACCGCCCAAAATCACATTACACGTCTCAATGGGCTTCACAAGCCCACAATGGAACAACACCCCCTGATTTAACCCTCAATAAAGATAAGGAAAAAGAAGTGTGTGCCACAGTCCACATCATTTACTGTCTGTCTTCTGGTGCTACTGCCACCTGCCAATATCCACCCCACAAATCAAGAGAGGAGAGCCATGCTGAACTGACTACATGGTTGAGAGACTCATCGACTCATGGTAATGGATAAGAGTCTTTCACTTTCTTTTCATTCAATGGGTGACAGTCAACACACATCCTCCAGGGGTCGGTAGACACCCCCTTCTTGGGAGTCATGACTATTGACTACTCATTTTTCCTGTCTAATGTCTCCATCGACTTCCATAGTAAAACTGGATGTAAAAACATCACTGAAATTGCAATCTGTTCTTTCATTTATAGTGATAGGAGGGTGATGATTTATATGTTCTTTGAACCCACAGGGACTGGACAACACAACACTCAGAGTTGAACTACATATCCTATACTGTGTTTGCGTATTGTGATGGAGTGTCCATTGTACACCTAAAATCCCATTATGTCCCATTCAAATGTACTGAGGGGCATTGGTCTCTGCTTTATTAGCAGGAAAGACAAAATAATTACATTTCTGTCAGGAATCACTCATGTCATTCGTTTAACCATTTATTGTAATACAGATTTAGTTATTCAGTCCAATACAGTTAGTTATCAACAGTCTTGGCAATATAGTTATACTCTCAGGGATGCTCCCTGCTGCAAGAGAGGTAAAAGCATAACAAGTTACACAGATGATAAATAACAGCATAACAGTATACTGTCTGAAACTGAACAGCAGGGAGCACTGCGAATTAATCCCCCATAGGGTATAAAACTTACAGAGCACAACACGAAGGCAGTTGCATACAATACAGAGTACAGTGAAAAGCAGGTGGAGGCAGAGGTGGCAGTGGGTGAAAACCTTACTTGCAGGTACAGCAGCAGCATCATTTGGCACAACATCAGCATACTGAGTGTGTGTGAATGGGGAGGTCTTTAAATAGACAGTAGGTGGGATGATGGAGTGCCAGCTAAGCTGTCACAGCTCCATGCATGACTTAAAGCTGTCTTGCCAGAACTTCCCTCACACATGAATGACCACTTAAGTGCTGCCGACTTGTGGCAGTCATTGATTGCAAAGGATTTATGATCAAATATTAAAAATGACATTTAAGTTTATGTTAATTTATCTAACTCCTTTTGGTCCCCTAAAATGTATGCATGTATAAAAAGGGCAATTCCAACATGGTTCACTCGATATGGATGTAAAAAAAAGAAAAAAAGAAAAAAAAGAAACTCAGATTAAAGCTGAAAATATGCACTTAAACCTATTTTTAATTTGTAGGTAGTGGGAGTGGTTAAGTTTAGGGTTAGGGTTAGGGTTAGGTTTATAAACAAATTTTAAGGTGAAAATTATGATGACTTGCGGCTTTGCAGGTTGGCCAAAAACTGACAACCCCCAATAAAATGCAAATGACCGTGTGTGATCTAGCATCTAAGCAAAACCCCATTCAACTGTGATTGTTCCTGATCCATTTCCTGATTTTCCATAACACCCATGAACAGTCCAGTAGCGTCACTAAGTGTATTTCAGGGACAGTTCAACCAGAAAAATTAAATAAATAAAAAACATGTTTCCCCCCTTACCCGGAGTGCTATTTATCTATCCAGATAGTTTTGGTGTGATTCGCCTAGTTTTTGAGATATCTGCCGTCGAGATATCTGCTGTCACTCCAATACAATGGAGCTGAATGGCACTCGGTTTGTGGCACTCAGAGCACCACAAAAATACTTTTGAAAAACCCAAAGGCAATGTCTCTTTCCAGAAATCATGACCCAGTTACTCACAGACTAACTGCACCCCCCATAATAATGAATGGTCATTTGAAAACCACCAAAAGTCCACCTGGGTCATTTAAGTGGGTTTTTCTTTACTTATCTGCCCTAAGATTCTTGTACTTCTTCAGATCTTCTTATATAAACAAGCTATACACTTTCTGATATCTCAAAAACTGAGCTCACAGGAGAACAAGGTTGATTTGATTTTTATTTATTTCTTGCAATTGAAGAGAGTGAGCAGCTGTTCCTCAGTATGTTTCTGTAGTGAATTACCTCCATAGTAATAGAATTGGGAGCTGCCATAAAGGGCTCTGCGCATTTACTTGCAGAAGTAGAATTAAAAATGTTAAAGTGGACTGAGGCAGAAAGCTGTAATCCAAATGAAAACAAAAAAGAAGCACCACTACTGAAAATCAAAACATGGAATTATTACAATATTACTACTAGTTTTTTTATAATGATAGACAGAGCTCATGATATTGACTGAGAGTAGGCTTTCGTTGTAGACAGACACACAAATATCCTATCAATATTATGTTGGGTAAGACCACAGGACAGGAGGTGATTTTACTGACTGAAAAGGTCAAAAGAAGGTCAAAAAGCAAAACATCAGAAGTAAAACCATAAGATGGGCAGCAGACATGAATGTTGAAATCAAGTATTAGAATCTAAGAAAATGAGACTGAAACAGCAAATGAGGAAATTATTTAATGAACACATTATTCAACTTGAGGGGGTCCATAAACACAAGAGTGCCTTATCATTCATTAAAGGGTACATGTTATGGAAAATGGGTTTTGCCTTGTCTTTGTATGGATTTGGTAGGCTGAAATGATATTTAGACGCTGGGGCAAAATTACATAGGTACTCACTGCCGTTTGGCCAGGGTTTGAAGTTTTCAGATTAACCAGCCTTAAGGGTGGCGATACACTGGGCAACTTTACATTTAGTCATTTAGCTGACGCCTTTATCCAAAGCCACTTACAAATTGTGTACAATAAGTCAGCAAGAGGGTACACCTCTGGCGGTTAAGGGTAAGTGGTATTGTTCGTCTAGCAGTGCCAAACTTGAGTGCTTCACTTTGAGTGCATAATAGTATAGATATAGTAGTATAGATATAGTAGCATAGTGCATAGTAGTAAAGACATAGAAGCATATTAAATTGTAGAGTAGACAAAGTAGCATAGTACATCGCTGTATAGACAGTACAATCTTTTTGGGCAACATGGTAGAGCAATGTGCTTACCATCAGGAAATTAAGTGAGACAGAGGGGAAAATATACAATAGAATTGATCTTGGCAAGGTTGCCATGCAATCAGTGCAAATATGTTGAGACATCCACCTGTCCAAAGATGCCCTACAATGTTGCCTAAAAAGTTGGCGAGTGTATCACCACCCTAACAAGCTGTTCAGAATTTTTGCTCATTGTGGTGTCACAAAGGGGACATGAGCAATAAATTGGCTATAATTTATCAATTAGCTGTGTTTGGTTACAGGAACACTGGAACCTCTTTCTTCTCTTGTATTTAACATGCCGTTTTTGATAGGTGTCACACATTTCCCACTTGATTGGTGTCTACCCCACAAATATGTACAAATTGGGCAGTACATTAGGTACAGTTTTCCTGATTCCAAAAAGCACAGCTAATTGATTAATCAAAGCTAATTTTCTTGTGTCCCCCTTTAGACACCACAAAGGGCAATCATTTTGAACAGCTTGTTTAGGCTTATTAATCTGAAAACGTCAAACCCTGGCCAAATGACAAGGAGTACCTATGTAATTTCCCCCCAGTGGCGAAATAATGATTTCAGAACCCATTTTCCACAACATGTCCACTTTAACTGCCATCAGTACACCACTACCACCAAAACCAGAAGTGAGCAAAATCTGGGGGAGTAGCTTTAATCAAAGGGACAAAATCACCTTCATTCGGTCATGACACAGAGAGAATTCGAACTCATTTGAGGCAATGAAGTCCTGGCAAATAAATTACTTGTTTGACATTCACATTCAGTAAACCAACATTGACATGTTCATTAGTGGTAGATATGAGTGGAGGGCGGGTAAGGAATATGAGTCATATTGTTTAAGACAAGAAGTCTGAAACAGCTACAGCCCTGTGGTAGGAATGAATTGTATTATTCTCTAGAGATGTATAGAAAATGTATGAGTAAGGGGCAGTAGCTGCACTGATGTGTTTCCTGCACCAGCTCAGCATTTTCTAAGGCAGAGGTCAATGCTGTCTAACAGCATCTGCCCCCTCCCCTTCTGTTTGGTTGAAGGTCATCTCATTTGAGGAGGATTTGCCTCGCCCAAATATAGGGGGATGAGCCTCACCTAAAACAGGTCAAACTTGACACATACGGATGATATGTACATAAGTTATATGAACTTACAAGGTCAAGTATGTCAGTGGGTGCAGTTTCTGAACTAATTACATAAGGCCATGAAAGACAATGAATAACATTTATAAAAACCTGACATTCGGCTCAAGCTATGATAAAACTATTTGATAACTCCTCTCAACAGAAAATGATCTGAACATCCTTTATCTGGAGTGAAATCAATCTAGATTGGGTGCCTTCAGAAAGATCCCTCTTGAGTATTTTGAATGGCACACAAATAATTTAGCGTCTTTGACTACATGAAAGGACATGTCTCTGGGCTTTTGTCAGGTAAAATGTCATCACTTGGCAT
This sequence comes from Parasudis fraserbrunneri, assembly GCA_900302295.1. NCBI lineage: Eukaryota > Metazoa > Chordata > Actinopteri > Aulopiformes > Chlorophthalmidae > Parasudis > Parasudis fraserbrunneri. The sequence continues at coordinate 24,894 of OMKL01043882.1, forward strand.
GCAGACAAGTACCAAAGTCTTTGCATCATTCTCAGTGTCCCTCAGAGAGTATCCAAGTATAAGTTTGTCCTCCCTGTTGACAGCCATTATATACATGACACAAATGTATTCTTCAGAAGAGGATGTGTTCTCCACCAAGAGTGCCTGAGGAACATAGCCATTATTGTAAAGATAAACTGTTTCTGGCATGGCTACTACAGTATGTGGCCTCTGTAAACTTCTATATTATATAGACATCTTCCACATATTGAGACAACACATCATAATCACATATTTGATCTTTGATTATCTGAGTGTGACACACTCCCCCCACTGAGTTTTTTTTAATTAACAATCAAGCAAAAATAATAATAAATGTAAAACATTTTTAAAAATAAATAAAATAAATATATATATAAACCCCAGGCCCTAATATTTGAGAAGTTGCCTTGTGACCAGAACATAACCAATGAAAAAATAACACACTCACTACTGAAGTGTTACTGAGCAAGGCAATTAACCCCAAACTACCCCAGTGGAGATGCTTAGTAGCCAACAGTGTGAGACTGTGATTGTAATGGCCAGCTCCTAGGTGTGAATGTGGCCCTTTCTCAAAAGGGTCCCTCCCCAGTAGCATTTCACTACTAGTGTCACTCCATATGAAGTCACACTCACAGCTGTGGAGGGCATTCCTTATTAAGGAGACGGGTATAAAGAAACTGCAGACTTTTTAATCTAGGACACGGCTTAGTCCACATCCATGCAACTGGCCATATATGTGCTTAATATATGGACAGTTATTGATTGCTCACTTCTTTGCTCACAACCACACATTCTGTGATTGTGATAATACATTTTATTTAAAAGCACATATTTCAAGAAACAGACACTACAGAAAATAAAACAAGTAAAATTAAAAACAAAGAGGAGCCAAGTTACCTATATGCACATGACAAAAAATTATTTAACAATTAAGTTTACAGTCAACATCTTTCTGCATTTCCGTTTGTTACATGTTGAAGGGATAATGGAGTTTCATAAGTCAGCATCGATGCACACTCACTGTCGGAGGCCTCTATCGTTCACTCCTCCTCCCTGCTAATTGGTTTGGGATGCCCTTCAGCATGGCGAACCCTTCACACGAACGTACAAACAGAGACATTCAACAGGGCGACGGTGTAGTGGCTGGAATGAGATCGAGCCTGTGTGTATGTTGTGGGGATGGCTAAGTAGACTTGGGAGCAGGAGTGGCTGCGCACCTGTTGTGCATCAAAATAATTAGCGCACACAGGTTAAATCAGCCTCACACACTAGGGAGAGTTTCTTACATGTCAGCACAAAACATCTGCTCTGGCTTGTACCGTGTTGCCACTTCTCTACAATAAAAAGGTTTGTTCACTCTGTCGGAGAGCCCTTAAAAAAGCCACTTAGGTGGTCTGTGGCATGGTCATCTGCCACAGTATGCATCTGTAGTCCAAGCCTAGAATTATAAGAAGAGGATGGCAGCCCCAATGTTCTAACAGAAGTTATTCAGCACTGAGAGACAATATTATTACTTACAATGCGAGTTGTCTCCCAGTGATAATGGCAAAGTCATTTTTGAACGTTTCTATGACAACACTGACCCATACTCTTATAATTCTAGGTCTAAGCTGTTCCCTAGCAACACATGCTGTATAGTACATGAGGTTTACTATTATTTATAATTAAAAGGATTTGTTGTAAGTATTTTATTTTGTAACCATGTAATAATCATGTCTTTAACCAGTGATGTGAATAAGGAATTCTAAATTGCACCAATTCCCAGTTTGTGATTACTGCGCAATTCAATGAGAAAAATCACTTTCTTTCTAAAGACAAAATGCTTGGTTGTTGAGCAAAACTGTGTTTTTCATTTATGCATAGTTAGTTAATGATTACGATATCTATTAACAGTACTTAAATAAAGGTCATGCATACATGTACATACATGTACTATTAAATGTAACAGAAGTCAAAGTAGTGTCAATAATTAATCACTTTTACATGTAACAAAAGTAATGTTGCACCATTACAAAAATTGCAGCATAAGTAATCTATTACAGCATAAGTAATCCATTACTTTGAGTGAGTCCATCAAAAACAGCATATTGTGTATAGGCCTATAATGGACCGATAAATTGCCTGACTCTGTCATTTACAATGTTCAATTTAAAGTTGGCACTACACCAACACAGGGCCCATGGAGGCCTTTAAGGCAACACAAGGGCCCAGGTTTACTAGGCATGTCTAGTCTTGTTCTGATCAACTCTAATCAAAAGATTATGCTGGGTGGCCAGGACGAAATGCATTTTCCCTGTGTTTTGGTGATGAATAGAGGTGCACAATTACCTTACTGCCTCCAGACCCAGACAGACAGGAAGGGGCTCGTTAACATCCTTGTTGGTGGAAATCAAAACGAGACCTCATTGTCTGAGCCTGGAATACAAGTCACAGGGGATTCAGTCTGCAGGAGTAAACTGCATCACCTCCATTGTGCCTAGATCAAAAGTTCCACTGTCCTGGGATGGGGCAAGAGCCACTGCATATCAGCCCAAACCTCCATCTTGAGGAAGATTACATTCTGGACAATGAACTTGGAAAAAATTTTATAAACCAGAAAAAGCTCATCTAAATTATTTGGATTGTGGAGTTGTCTTTAAATATGATGTTACGCTTATTGCAATTGAATCAATAGACATTGAGAAAATAGGCCTACCATCCAAGTGATGGAACTGTAAAAAAAATAAAATACTGTTGATGCTATGTGAAAGATTTTTTAGTAACCAATCACAGGGATCATCAAAAATGAGGGGGAAAACTGGGAAAACAAAGCAATGAAATTGATGATGAATTGATATCCAATGAAAGCAACTGATTGACCACAGTTGTAATTTAATGATATTCACCTGCTATTTGATTACAATCGCCTGTTGTTTGTGACCAAGATGTCTGCGATCGAATACTATGAATTACTTTATTGTTAGGGCTGACATATCATTTATTTTATATTGCATATTGATTGTAATCAAATAGCAGGTGATTATCATTAAATGACAACTGTGGCCAATGAGCTGTGGCCCTGCTCCATATTGTATGGCAAAAAACATCATGAGAATACTATCAATACTAGATACATGACAACCAATATGTACACAAGTGAGAATCACTATATATAATGGCAGATAACATAACCTTACATGGATAAGAATTTTTGTGCACTACTATAGCACTCATAAATATTCTGTTGCATTCAAGGAGCTTCCTACTTCTATATATTTTTTTTTTTTATTATTTTGGGCCAGCTTGGAAGCCCTTCCCCCACTGTTTTTTGTGATTTATTTAGGCTGTGCCATTCTCTTACATTGTTCATGAGTCAAGTCTGAAATCACTTGGGTATGAGTCCGGAAATGATGTTGATGCACCAGCTAACCCACGTTAATAATAATAGCAATTTTTTTCAGTTTCCCCTGCCCACTAATTCTGTCCTAATATAGCCAGATAATGCATAAGCATTTCAACTGGAATTTAAACTTCTACCTAAAGCTATGAAAGATTAGCGCTGCATCTGATTACCCAGTCTATGATAAAGTTGTACATGGTCTCTCTACTCTCTCCCTCCCTCTCTCTCTCATACACATTCATTCTCTACCTCTCTCTATCTTTCTCTCTCTCTGTTTTGGGGTTGCTCATGATTATGAGAAGGCATGGGGCTATGGGGGGAAGGGATATAATAAAGGATTCTGATTATATAAAAGTTGGAATTACTGTGAACAAATTCTCATACTCTGGACTCGTTAGAACCTGATTTTGGTAAAAAGTGACATCAACAGATGGAGTTGTTCATGAGACTTTGTAGTCTCAAATGTCATGATTATATTGTTATTAGAGATATTTCCCCTATATGGAAGACTGACAAATGATAGAATGCAAATCTGACAGGCAGCAATGACATTACTCATCAAAAATATGTAGGCCTATTTATAATTCAAGCCATTGAGGAGTAGTTAATGTATTTAGTTTTATGAGTTGTGATGAGTGGAGCCACCCTGAGGCCAGATGACTCAGAACTTCACAGGCCTCCTTGCTATGGAAAGGCAAATATATTTGTCAAGTTTGGTGGAAACCGGATCAGGAGATACACTAATTAGAGTATTGAATGTTTGGCCTGATGGTAGTGCTAGAGGGAAGGGCATGGCGTCACCACAATCAAGAGGATTCTTCCTCTTGGGGTCATGGATGAAAGCTGTTAGAGATACAGAAATGTGAATATTGAACATTTGGCCTGATCATAGAGTTCATCATAGAGTTCATCATATATCGGTCTTGAATGTGCACCGCAAATTTTAAAAGATTTGAATGAAAGCTATTCTGGTTATCGTGTTCACAAGTAGGATATGAATGTTTGGCTTGATGGTGACACGAGAGGAAAGGTCATGGGATCACCAAAATCAATAGGTGTCTTCCTCTAGCATTCATGAATGTGCACAGCTAATTGGAAAAATCTGAATTAAAGCTATTCGAGATACACTAATTCAAAAAGATTAAGTGCTGACTGATGGTGGTGCTAGAGGAAAGGTCATGGAGTCATTCAAATCAATAGGCTAC
>OMKL01043882.1:35802-59813 GCA_900302295.1 Parasudis fraserbrunneri
GGGGGGGGGGGAGCTGGGTGTTCAGCATTTGAACGCCCTCGAGCATGCTGCAGTCCAATTCCATGGTGCCTCCTTTTTGAGGAGCTGGTGAAGGGGAGCTGTGGTCTGGGAGTACTGGAGCAGGAACTGGAGATAGTATGCAGTCATACCAAGGAATGAGGATACCTGGGAGGCTGAGGTGGGCTCTGGGATCTGGTGTATGGTGTAGACATTGGGCAGGAGAGGTGTGATGCCTTTGGCCATCAGGCAAAACCCCACAGTCTATGGTGGTAGCAGCAAAAGAGCATTTCTCACTGTTCAGGGTCAGATTTTCTTTCAGGAGTGCTGCAAATACCCTGTGGAGCTGCTCGTCATGTGTTGGTGTGTCTGGGGCATGGACCACAATGTCATTCAAAAAAAATGGCGACCCCAGATATACTAGCAAGGACAGTGGTAATAACTTTTTGGAAGCAGCTGGGGGCGGAGCTAAGACTGAACAGCATTCGGGTGTACTGGAAAACCCTAGCGTGCGAGACAAAGGCTGTCCGGTCCCTGCTGGCTGGGTGGAGGGGTACCTGAAGATAATCCTGACGCAGGTTGAGCTTTGTGAAGACTGTGGAGCCATAGAAGGGAGAGGTCAACTCCGCTGAGGTAGGCAAGAGGTATTTATCTGGAATAACCGCCTTGTTGACAGACCGTAAGTCCATACAGACTCTCAGCCCCTCTGATTTGTTTTTTGCTATTACCAGGTTCAAAATCCAGGGGGCGGCATTGACCGGCTTGATGATGCCTGTCTCCAGCAGCATTTCAAGTTCCTTTGTGACATCGGCGCAGGGGCTGCATGACCGGTGACACCTCCGCGTTCACCAGGGGTCTGTGTGTGAAAGCTGTGAGCCAACGCTGTCCCTCAAACAGCGCTGGCCATTTCTGCTGCCAAGTGGAGGTGACGTGGTGAATGGCTGACCCGCTGTCATTATGCAGTGTGAATCCTAAGCCTGTGAACAGGTTAAGGCCCAGCAGGTTGGCAGCCCACTTAGCGATGTGGAATGGGAATGTAGGCATGTGCTGAGATCCATAGTGCACTGGTACCTGGAGGATGCCCACAATCTCTATCATAGAACTTTCATGTTCTCCACAGAGCAGTGGAGGGCTACTGCAATGGCAAGTGAACAAAAAATAAGCTAGGCTCACATGTCTTAAAGTTCATGTGGTTAGTAGAAACAGTTAGTACAGTCGCTGTGGGCTGACAGGGGTCTGGACTGTGGGGGATGAGCAACAGGTGTAGACCTGCACACTTTAGCAAAGTGGTTGGGCTTCAAATAGTTCCTGCATGTCTGCCTTCGAGCTGAGCAGTTTGGAGCCAGTGTATTATGTGAGCTAGCCCCACAGTTACTGCAGCTGTCAGAGCTACGTTTGTTGCCCTGTGTGCGAGCTTGCTGCACTAGGAACCACGCATCTGTGTCATGGCTATCCTGATAGGCAGGCTGGAGCTGTTGTGTGAGGGAGCTCGGGCAGGGGCGGGGCACGAGCTGGCAGTCAGCATGGTGGAACCCTCAGATTCAGCTTGCATAGCTTTTCACATATTTTCTTATAAGTCCAATAAGCTGATCCCGTATGACCTGATCATGAAGCAACCCATAGTTGCATTTCCTCACCAGATCACTCAGATCGGTGACATAGCTCAGAATGGACTCACCGGGGCGTTCAAGCCATTTTCATAGCTTGTACCACCAGAGAAAGTGATTCGTTAGGAGGGCGACAGCTTCCTCATAGGTCTCCACGCAGCCGAGGGCTCTGAATATCCTCTGACCTTCAGTACCGAGACAATGATGGAGTAGCGCCGTCTTCCTCTTATCCGAAATGTCAGCAAAGTCCATAGCTTTGAGGTAAACTGTAAAATCTTCCAGTCATCCTGCCCACAGAATCAGAGGCTCGCTGGGCACAGACAGGAAAAGTGCCAGTGGTGGTTATGTAAACTCAGCCATCTTCGTTGCCAATGTTGTGTTTTTAGTGTGATCTGAAAACCAGATATCCACGCAGTTTCACTTTAGCAAGTTTACTCAAATGGTCAGGCCTACCCCCAAAAGAACACTTTGATCTACCTCTATACGAGATGAGCTGCTGGGGGAGGTAGGGTGTGCTCTCTCCTCCCCATACCCCTACCCAGCGCGCCCAACCCCTGCCCGCATTGAGAAGTGTGCTCTCTCTGAAGCAGCTCGCTCAGTCTCTGTGCATGCCGATGGCACACGCTCTGAGTGTATGCATGCCAAACCGCCAGTATCCTGGCATTGATAATTGCCTGTCTATTTCATTCCCCTCCCATCGCAATCCTCAATAAACATTCCAAACGATATTCTGGTGTCATGTGTCTTATGGTGTAAACTCCAACTTGTGAAAATGCTTGCTCACAAAATAAATGTTTTAATGTGCCACTTCCTGTGCATCAATGCCCTATTGCCCCGTTCCAAATTGTGCGTAATAAATGTAATGAAGTAGCCCAGTTTACTAAAGACTATAAAATGTATCCAATATAAAGGCTACAATGTTCCAAATTGTATGACATCTCCCTCCTCTCATTCAAACTGCAGCCAGATTTAATGATGGCTCGTGCATCCCATAATGTCACCATGTGTGCACCTTTGACCTAGGTGTTCCTTGAGGCCATGATCCCCCAGCTGTGGGGAATATCATGTCAAAAGCATTATCCCAAAATTCATATGTATGTTTTGTAATGGATGACATAACATTAACTTTAGAGCTTTTATGCATGTCAAATTAATTAGCATGACACAATATTCCTCAGAGGCATCCTCCCAACACTCTGGCTCAACAGATTGCAAATCCAAGGGTACTGTTTATAAATTCGAGGGTATGGATTACAAATCTGACACTGCTCATGGCACAAGTTATACTACCTTTAATATTTAAAGAAGCAGCTGTGTGACATTTGGTGGTAGAATTACACTGAGCGCAGCGTGCATATTTGTAATTGCCATCTTGAATGTGATTCATAAATCAGTCATGTTTTCAGAGATCCACCCCAAGTTACCTACAAACGCCGCCCCCTCAGTATCCTCAGACGGTCTGACCTGACCCCTACTCACAGAGACATCAGCAACTCTATTTGAAACATGCACACAAAATTCCATGCAGTTTGGCCATAAGGGGGCACTATCATGAAATGTCAAATTTGAAAGGCCAAAACTCCCACACCGTGAGTCCAATTCACATGAAACTCAGAACACATTAGCAGTTATCCTCATGTTTCTCCACTTGGATCATCAAAGTCTGCAATATTGGATTTGCTGCCGTTGTTTATTTATAAAAAGAAAATGTAAGAACTATTTTTTCTCAAAGTTTTTTTCAAATTTGGATGTAATGCCATCATATTTGTCACACAACCTAAAGCAATTAGCATACACTATTGGCCTATAAACAAGTCCAATCCAATGATCCATGTGAGCACTATTAACCAATAATTGTGCAAATAGCCATTTTTTTTATTACAAATTTGGCCATAACCCATTAGACGCATCCGATTATCATGCAATTTATAGATGTTGAATAGAGATCAGGAAACCACATCTGCAAGGGCATCTTCAAATCAAGAATAGAGTCCACCACAACTGCCTAATTTAAAATATCTGAATCTGGTTGAGTGAGTGCAATGAAATTTGGTAAATATGCTCTAGGACCAAGTATACCAAAATATTAAGTTTGGTTGTGATTTGTGCATGTTAGTGTGCCCTATCACATAATGGCTTCTAACTCAATGCAGGTTTTTCCTTCAACCACACTTGGTCTTCATGTTGACCTTCATTTAAAATGTTCACAATTTATTTATTTATTTATTTATTACATTTCATGCAAATATGTTTACAGGGCTGATTGGTGACACCTTTAGTGTTTCACCATTCATAATATAGTCATAATGGTAACAATGTTATTGGATGACTATTCTAGCACTATGAAACTTGTGTCAAACCCAATCTTTATACATTCCAATAATACAGTAGCTCTTAAGTCAGGTCAGTAAATGTTTAGATAGTTTGTTTATTAGATTAATCCAACCCTCTTGAGCCACATCGCCCTCTTTTAAGGCTGGATAAAACCATCGCCAGCCAAGCAGAGTGAAAATCGTAAGTGTTATTATCGGCTGCTAATCAGCATAATGCGAATATAGAATAATTATATATTAATAATAAAATTTAAATACATTCTGACAATAATGATGACACCAAATCAGAAGGCCGTCGGAAGGAAATAGGCCTGCCATATCCCCGCAAACCTCCAGCCTTTTTAAACCCAGCAGGGGGAGGTCGTGTGAAATTGGACAGAGTTCTTATGAGGGAAGCAAAGGAAGCGAGAAAGAAGAGGGAGTGATTGTAGAAAGAGAATTGTACGGGAGAGGGAGAGAGACCTATAGACATTTGGAATCGATCAGATAATAACTCTGGGTTCGTATCTTCGCTGTTTTTAGTCCTAACTGCAATTTCACAGTCTTAAAGTCGTGGACATGAGTTCAGTTTCTTTGAATTGGATAGGCTACAAGTGAAATGTAACGCTAACGTCGCCTCATTATCTCTCTCTCTCTCTCTCTGTCTCTCTCTCTCTCTCGTGTCAGGTGGCAAAGAACCGTGGGAGCGACATAAAACAAAAGCGATTCCGCTGGATTTTGAAAAAACATTGTATCTCGTTCATTGTTTAAACCCGCAAGGATGTCTGGACAGAGCATTACAGATAGGATAACTGCTGCTCAACACAGTGTCACTGGGTCGGCGATTTCCAAAACTGTGTGCAAGGCAACCACGCATGAAATTATGGGGCCAAAAAAGAAACATTTGGATTGTAAGTATCAGCTGTATCTGAGTTGTTACATTGTTGCGCATTCCATCCGATTGTTAAGACTTTGTATAGTCAGACCCTTATCTTGGGGCTTTGAGGCCCACAAGACTTGTTCATGTAGCTTGGGAAGCTTTGTCATCATCCTATGAACAATACACACATTTCTTACAATTATGGTAAGAACAGTGCTGGTTTGTCTCAGTTGCCATGCTGGCAACTTTGACGACTGAAATACAGCCTGGTGTCTGTCATGGCCAGAGTTGTTTGACCCGCTGTGAGAGTTGCACTCTGGGCCCATCATATTTGTAAATCTTTTAACTTTTCATCAAATCATGAACCACATTCTTCACATTGCCCTGAGTTTCGGCTGTGTCTGGAGCTGTGTGAACAAATAGCCTACTGTGTTCTTATTTTTGTATTAAGCCTATCTCAATGTCTATCAAACCACAGTAACTACATGGTCTTTGTAAATATGGAATATTCCATGTTGGCCTAGTTATTGTTCCTAAGTTCTAAGTGGTTATTGTGCTATTTAGGCTACTTCAACAGGCAGAACTGTCCATCCAAAGCAGGCAGACAAATAACTTTTCAAAAAGTGTCTACTTGTACATGATCTCATGTCGCAGACTAAGTCAAAGGTATTTCCGCTATTAGTCTATTGTTTCTTCAGGAATGTGTTCAATTGGAAGGGCTGTTTTAAGTGCCGTTCTCTTGGAGTGCAAGCAGAGAAGCTTGGCAGCTACCAAGTTGACATAACCTTTGCACTTCCTGACATCTGACTTGTTTGAATCACTGTCTGTCCCAGACATCTACGTGTTCTACCCAGGCCTTGATCTCCTTCCAAACCGACTGCTATAGCCAAACAAATCATATCACTGCTTTCGGTCAAGAACCTCTTAATCTCCTAGCTTGGTAGTTTTCATGTTTTTACTTGAATTGAAAGTGGACATGATTCTCTATGTTGTGAACAAAGTTTCATGATCTTAGGGCCCATGAAACCCATTCAAATCCCAGATGTATAACTTAAAAAAAATACACAGGTGTCAGTCTGAAAATGAGGCCGTTTTCCCTTCATTCCAGAAAAGTCGACCCATTTGGAGATGCAACGTTTTTTCCTGACACCAGTGATATGATCTTTTCATGTGAGCCAGTAATCGCCATAAATCTCCCCTTTTGCTACCATTTCGAAAACCCCCTACATTGTTCTCAGCCATTACTTGGATAGCCAAATGTGGCCTACGTCACCCTCATTATATCTGGTGAAACACTGTGTACATTGACCTGATGAATTTACAATTGGTGGTTTACCTTTGGTCTCGGTCAGTATTTTAGTTCAGATAACCCAAGCACTTCCCCCTGCCTGCCGAAATAAACTTCCTGTCACAGAATAGTGTCAGTCATTGTTGTGTGAAGGCAGTGTTTGAATTACCCCACAGCTATCAAGAGTCATGCTTATAAGGTTTTTAAGTCCTAGCCCCAAAGGGTGTAGCTTGATCATTATTGTATTTGTAATGAATTATTATTATTGTTAACAATAATAATACTTGTGTTTATTATATTTCTTTGATATTTCCCTGTTGTTGCTCAATGTGGTTTGAGATAAACTATAAGACTGTTAACCAGCTGAAGCTGATAAACATTGTGGCAGCTTTAACCAATCGTAGAAACTGCAAATGGGCCCGGCCTATGGAAAATTAGGTTACAACTCCATGAAACTTGTTCATTCATGTTAAAACTTGGCAAATTTCTTAAAGAAGATGGATAATCACATGTTTAAAGGCATTTATAAATTGACAAATGGAGGGTGCAACAAATGACAAAAGATTATATCTCATTCAGGTTAACCACTCTTTGTATCTCTGTGTATGGCCAAGTATTACTGGAAATATAGTTGACGTTTGGTAATGATTGGTGAAAATGGGTGTTGCCTTATAGATTATTACTAGGGCTGTCATCCATTACAATTTTCTTTGATCAAGTATGATTAACCACAAATTTTAAAAATATTATCCTACTTGATAAATGATGAGTAGGAACGTTTCATAAATCTTATCAATGATCTTAATTTATAAAGACATTTAAAGGCATGATTTTTATTTATTTCTTTGTTTGCTCCGGGAGAGGAGGGGTATTGTAACACTTAATAAAACACTGCTCTGTTGGTTGAAGTTTGTTCTTCTCCACGCCAAATGGCTCAGCTGCAATCACTATAGCTTTATTTCTTTTATTTATCACTTTTCTTACTGGAAACATTTACAGCGACTTAGTTTTACCAGATGGAGACTGTGTGGAATCTGTTTACTGTTAGCCACTATTTTTAGGATTAACTTTTACAAGAAATGCCATGTGTTATGTTTGAATGTGTGTTTTTGTTTGTTTGTTTTTTTTAAACTTATGTGACCAAAGTACTCAGAGTATGTGGCGGAGAGGCCTAGTCCCAGTGGCCCCTGTGCTTAGATGACCAGGTGATGGAGCTGCTGCCTGGTGGAGATGCTGGAGAGGGGCCTCTTGAGGCTCCTTCAGCTAATCTAGAGAGCTGGCAGAAGCAGGAGCCAGCAGGAATGTCACTTAGGTTAGAAGTATTTACGGAGGGTTGGAGGGTACACTTGTGTTGGAGTTTCCTCTTCTGACAGAAATAGTCATGGTATGGCTCCCATCTCTGCCCTCTTGTCTAATTTTCAGGAGAGAGATGGCCCTCTGCTCCAGCTCCTTTGATGTGGCTTGGCCAGTGTGTGTGTACTCTTTAGCACTGCCCTGCTAGATAAACATAGTCAAATAAATTTTAAGAGATGTTGAAGTTACCAGAAAGGGAAAAATAGGTAAAGGTCAAATCGTCTCTCTTGCTGCTAGCCTCATCTTATTTACTCGTCTATTTGTTTAAAGTCGAGGTTGACTGATAGTGGATTTTTAAAGGCCAATATAATAACGACAATTTGGATCATCATGGTTCATGGTTTGGGCCTAATTCTGCATTTGACTAGCATAAATTAGCCTGGCTGTAAAGAGGAGTCTTGTGTGGTTCCACTGAGCCCATTTTCATTCAGATATCTTGAGGTGAGAAGTCATGGGACCCCTTTGAAAATGGCCTTGCCTATGGCATTTTCCTCCCATCAAATTTAAGCGAGTTTAAAATACCTTAATTTTGAAGCAAAATCGACCCCCTTTGCCAATATGCTAGCATGACGAGGCTGGTTCATTTGGATTCTGCAAGATCCCTAGTTTCATATGATACCAGTATCTGCGCTAGCATAAAAAAATGATCCTGCTAGAGCTTGTGGAATGACTCGGGAGAAGTTGGGAAAGAGGAGTTGACACTCGAGCTGTGTGTATCAAACAACAAGCCATTTGGCATGTTAGTAATTCCTTCATAATTATGTAATGTATTTCTTTCACAAAGTTTGGCTGTTGTCATGAAAATAATGCAGCTGTAGTGCTTGGTAGTTATGTTTATGGTCTAGCCAGTAATTGCTGTTATGTAAATCCATTACACACTACTGTTAAAGAAGATCTCAAAGGTCTCTCATGAGGTCATATGTAATGGCTACACTGGTTGTGAACCTGCCTCTTCTGTTTCATTGGATATGACTCAGTGGGCAAGAGTAGCGGGATGACATGCAGCAAAGGTCTCGGACCATTTGAACCTAGGATGCTGTGATTACATGGTATGTGGCTTAAAGGGATAGTTCAGATTTTTTGACATTCAGAGGTATGAAATACTTTCCAGTTATGCAATCGATGCATAACCATGAGCTTACTTGCCAAGTCCCGTGGTCGGCGTTCTTGTTGTGTTCTGAGCGAAATGGGAAGCTTCAGACGGGCAGCACAATGGGTCTTAAAACAAAAAAGTTTCAATCCACACCACAACATGCAGACAAAAGTTTTAACCATCCACAGCAGTCCTTGCGCATTTGCAATGCTTGATTCTTCTCTCAGACCGACACGATGACTGTGTATGCAGTTATTACACACTGGGACTAGTTCCAAGACATTACATCGGTCTGAGAGAAGAATCAAGCATTGGAAATGCACGAGGACCGCTTGTTTTCCATTGTGGATGGTTCAAACTTTTGTCTGCATGTTGTGCTGTGGATTAAAACCTTTTTGTTTCACGACCCCGTGTGCTGCCTGTCTGAAGCGTCCCGGTTCGCTTGGAACCCAGCCAGAACTCTGACCACGGGGCCCTGTAAGTAAGCTAATGGTTATTTCATACCACTTCAGAACTATCCCTTTAATGTGGTGAGCCACTAGATCACCTGTGCGCCTATCTTCTTGATGTAAAAGTCATGAGGAATAATCAAGATAAAATGTCAGTAGGATATTTATGTCCATATGAGCTTGGATTGTGTTGTGTTTGCATCCCTTGTTGAACGAGTCACAAACATCCTTGTTCAGCTGTTCTCTTTTGAGAGATCTTTTCTGGAAATGCTTTGGATTATTAGTTACACTGTCTTCAAAGCTTCCAGCTATGTGGCCTGGAGGTTAGATAAACTGTCTCATGACTGGGATCACACAGGTTTGCTGTTTGCTACAACCCTGTCAAAGTATCCTTGAGAAAAATACTGAACCCCTACCCGGCCTGCGCCAGTGGTGTAGCCAATGGCTGGCCCTCTGGTGATGAGCATACATGTTTGTTCTTTCGAGTATGAGAAGGAAGTAGTCCTAATTAACCTTTGTGTGTTATAATATGGTTATAAGTGAGGTGGGATATTTCTTAACCAAGTGGCTACATCTGAAACCTGAAATGACCTAATTTTGTCTGTTGCACCCCTTAATCATTGACTAGACTTAACTTTTTTCTCTGGGACAACAATTCTGTAGAAAGCAAATGATGTCATCGAACGCAAATGATTTTGAGAAGTAAAACCACTTCTGCTCAGGTTGACACAATTGCTCACTCTTCGCCTCAGTCTGTAGTTTTAGCTTACAGAGTGAGGCCTCATGTTCTTCTTGAGCTGTCACCCACACCCACACCCCAGGCCTTCATGTATGTCTATATGGAACCAAACACTTGGGCTATGAATGTCCTCATTCAGCTGAGCTCTCACCTGTTACGAGTTTGATGCCTGGATTGTGGTTTGGATTTTGTCTGCTTCTCTCCATTGGTGCTGTCAAACCCTTGACCACTGGAATTATATGACCTGTGAGACAAGTATGCTTGGCTGGCTGTGCCCTTTTTATTTTCAGCCTCAGGTTTTCAAGTCCAGTTAGAAATTATGCAACTCCTTAGCTAACTACCTGCATATTTGGTAGAACATTAACATTGATAGAACAGGCATTGGCAGAACACACCAGAGATTTCACTGCTTTGTTACACTTGGGTTACACCCGCCCAACCCTGATAACCTATATGGTTTCCCTAATCTATTCTGAAACTAGGTTTTCTGTCCTTGCTGGTTTGAATGTCAGACTTGATCTCCACTGGATCCCAACAGAATGGAAGCTGGAGTGTCTCTTCTCCTTTCATCTGTGTGCAAACCCTGGAACTTCTGTAGTAGCTGTGGTTCACACCAGGCAGCCACACCAGAGAGCACAGATATACATGCCTGTAGTTTTTTGCCCTCCCAGAGGCATTGCCCGCAGGTTCACCCTGAAACCCCCCACATCACCCCCTCCCCACTCCTAAAGCAGAACGCAGTGACCCACTAGGAGCATGTGACTGCAGTGGCATCGAATGACAGTCCTTAAAAAGAGTGCTGACACACTGTCCACCAGCTCAGCTGAATGGAACCTACTGTACCTCTGAAAGGCCTTTGAGATTCAATATTACAACTCAAAACTGCAACCAGGGCTCTGTGGCCTCCCAGGCCCCAAATGTGACCAATAAGACCTATTTGGGACCTAAAGCTCATCAGCCACCTGTTTGGCAAAACTATGTTCAACTGTTGCTGAATTTTGGAGATAAAGTGAAGATGACTCGCACATCTCTCATCAAAGGATGCTCACACACATAACCAATTCAGTATGTTCATCAGTAAATCCTCATTCAGTATTTTTGGAGAATGATGGATAACTCTATGCCTATTGGTTACACCCATTGCTTTTCGTCTTCTAGGCTCCGTAGTTAGTGCCTCTTCCATGTCATAAAATATCAGGAGATATAGCCTTCAGGTTTGCATATCCAGGCATAGAAATTCCATGGACTCTGCCTGTGCCGAGGAGCTTGAATGAAAGCTGTATATTCTAGCCTTCATTGGGGCAGGGCCACGGGGCTACAAAGGGAAAGATACTTCCTGAGTTCCTGAAGCCGACCTTGGATAGTCAAGTGTAAATGGCTAACAGGAAGTCATTATGCAAAGTCACCCAGAATGTTAGGGCGCTGAGCTGATCAAACATGCGATTGGCTTTTGTGCTTTTGATCCACTTCCTGTCAATTTTGCTGCTGATTATGAGAGTACATAATGATCACATCAGCCAAGTTTGGGCTATGTAATGCCTTGAGTGATGGTTTGCCATATATGTGCAAATCCTGTTATCTGAGAATTCCACACAAGTTTCAAACGTTTCATCTAGGGGATTGCTTGGGAGTAATTCAAATAAGGAAACGCACACTTTTGGCAATGCTGGTGAATTTAAAAGCCAAAATTACAAGATTGCTATGTCAAGAAGCAGTATGTTGTTCTACAAATTACTAATTAAATGACATTGAATCCTTGTGTAGTATCTCCACCCTGGTGGTCTAATTACTTGACATCTGTAACATTCCACATGAAAAGCTTTGCAGTTGGTAATTACTGAACCTTTTAAAGGAGTTTAGTTTATTGTAGCCTGAGTTTTATGTAGTTTGTTGTTTGTAGACCCTTTTAAACATTGATGACATTTTGGGGTGCACATGCAATTTAGTTTCATGAAAGTCTCGAGGGACAGTCTGGATGAAACATCCAACGATGTTCTGCGTCTGTGCAAGCTCTTTCATCTAGAATGACCTGGAGTCCTGCCCCAAGAGATGTGTGTGTGTGGTTTGAAGATGGAAGCAGTTTTGCCTAAGATGATGTTGACAGAAAAAAGGGTCTATAGCAGATGCACTTTGAATCCAATATGAGCAGTTAAATATATGGGGATCTGAGGATAACACTGAAGCAGTTTTGAAGCAGTTTGCTTGATTGATTTGAATGATTGAGTTTGATCATGTTTAAGAAAATATGTGACATTCTGCTTCACTATTAGAGATGAACAACATCAAGTGTTGATATTGCTTAACCCTTTCAGATGTTAATTTCTTTTTCCTAAGAATTATATCTTAGAATTCTACCAATTCTTTCAATAGCTAGTAGCCATTGTGACATATTTGCATCATTTGGCAACCCTGGCAGAATTGTGTCAAAGATTTCATATCAAATGTTACCCAGGCATCCTCTTATGGTTGCATCTTGGGGTTATAGACAATGTTTTTCCTTTTAAGATTTGTTTTATTTCTGTCTTTCTTGCTAACAAAGCTGTGACCATGTCTCCTTAATGCATCTAAATAGGATTTTTGGGTGTTGGATTGACTACCGTTACCCTCCCGTCACTATTGTGAAAATACAAATGGTGCAGGTTCGAGGAAAAAGACACTGAAATTGCACCTACTGTATTTTCTCATACAGTGATGTGAGGATTGGTCTTTCATGCTATCCATACGTATCCTCTACTTGGCTATAGTGTTCTGATAGAGTCCACCCTACACCCTAAACTATTACACTAGGAGAGCTGATCTTCTCAAATTAACCAAATTATGACGCCGTGGGTTCAAGCACCAAATCTGTTTCTCCTCAGGAGAATAGATTTGTACTAGAGGGGGCACCCACACATTTTGACCATTTAAAGCCATTTTATAATGGTCAAATCGAAATTCATATCAATATTTTAAATAGGCTATATTAATTTTTAAAATGACATGCAATTATAATTTTAGCCTTTGACTGCTTTAGCAGCACACCAATATAGCTAAAAGGAAGAAAAAAAACTGCTAAAGCATTCAAGCACACACTGACTAGGCCATATCGGTCATATATAAAGTTACAGTTAATTAAGTCCTATTCTAACCCTTTCTAGTATGTCCTACCATATGATTACGTAGAACGTGTAGAGAAATATAGAGGCAGCCTGAATGCTCGTTATGTCAATGGAAGGAGGTGATCAGCGCAAAAGTGACATGGCTTCACTCTAGGCAGTGCAAAATGAGTCAAAGAGGCATTCACTGAAGTTGAAAATGTTTCAATTTGACAAGAAGTTTGCCTGCTGCAATAACTGTGAAGATATTCTTCATGAATCAGAAATATGACCTGAAATTTAACTAGAGGTCCTAAACCACTTTCATTTCTGAAGCCCAAACCCCCGAGATTCAGGCTCACTCTGATTTTGGAACATCTAACAGCCCAGTGTTTATCAGTGTCTGCTGAGGCTTGCATGCCAAGCTCTGGAGATCTGGCGTGATTGTGTGTTTATTAATAAGCGTCTCTCAGGGGAAGGGGAAGGAAATGCCTCTGCTACTGCCTTCTGACGGTGGTCAACTAGAGCTCCAGTGGTGCGGTGGTGAGAGGACCTCTGGAGGGCTTATAGATTCATCCCACTGTATTTACTGGTCACACTTTATTTCGATAGGCCATTGTAGACTATTTACATCTTATCAGTAGTGTAGTAGCTGACTGTGAATAGAATCTAGATTTTCATCTAACCACCAGTACGGTCAACAGGGTTGTTTCAACAGACTTTCACTAATGTATTCTTAATTTGTAGGTAGGGGGAACGGTTATTGTAAGGGATACTAGGTTCAACTTTTTAGGTGAAAATAATGAGTTACAAGTGACCAGCAAGTGATGACCCCCTGTTGACAGTCAACTAATAGACTGTTGACAAGTTACCAGCACACTACTGGTAATATGTGGAGGGTCTACAGTGTAATCATAATAACTCATAATTCATGTCGGCCAACCCTGTTTTGTATGAACCCTTATCACGACGGCCCACAGAGCTTCTGTAGCCACAACTGCATAGCCCATAAGCCTTCTGCCCTGAGGCTCATGTCAGCATGCCAAGGCATATGAAATCATTTGTGATGGAACTGCGGTGAAAAAAGAACTCTATATTCAGTTGGTGAAATTTGCTATAAGAATTGGTGTTTGTGGAGAGTCATGGCTTGAGAATGTATTGTACAGTAGCACGTCATGCTTCCTTGTTCCCTTTTATAGAATGGGCTTACTCACCAACTTCCTTTCTCATACTCTCAGTAGGCCATTGGTCAGCTTCATCTGCTACTGTAGCAATGTCCCTTGAGCTACTTGAACCTCCACCCTGTTGTACTTATTATTATTTTTATTTTTTAATTTATTTTGGAACTCTTTAGACCCAGACCACTCCAGAGTATTTCTAGATCTCACAACTGACTCTTGATTCCCTCCATCTGCCTCACGTTAACTTACCACATGCCACATATTCTGGACCATATACATTTTCTGTTGATGTCATTGCCAAAATTAGCTCAGTCAGTCAATGGTCCAGTAGGAGAAGCTGAATTAATTTGCATAGTTTATTTTGGGATAGCTATACTTGCCTTGTGATAATATGGTGCTGTCTTTTCTGTTTTAGATATGGTCAGGTTGACAAACCTTTTGTTTTGGTGGTCATATACTACGTCATTCCACTGTTTAATTTGTGGAAAGGCCTGGCCCCTGTGTACACCCTATGGCTCTCAGAAAAGCAGCATATACAGTTATAATGGCCAGTGTTACCAGTGATATCAGGACCCATATTTCCTTATTTCACATATGCCAGTACTTGGTATTGTGGGAATAATAAACGTCTTATGTTTCATTTAAGCAAAATTATATCCGTCAGATGAGAACGGAGATCCCTGATGCTCATTGAAGTTCCCATCACTCAGTTAACATACCTGTTAGCTTTTGACCCTTTTGAAATAGAATTCCAGGAATTTCATTGAAAACCTGCAACAACCAATGGGAGTGTTAACTCCCTGCCACTTGTTCCTATGACAGTCCAAATCAAACAAAGCAGACAATTTTGAGTTCATTTAGCTAAATGTCAACAGACTCCCGGTCTCTCCCCCTTCTTTCTTTAAGTGGCCTATGCTAACATGAGAGCAATCTAGCAAATTGGTGACATTTAGAACCCTTTTCTTTTTGAAGACACAAGGTGACAGCATGGGCCAGAAACCTGTAGGCTAATACTGGAAAAATTGTGCATTGTGCTGAGATCACCAGGTTAATTTATCATTTTGTTAATGTTGTTTAAGCTATGCATATTAAGTTAACCTACATATTAACTCGACCTGCTGATGCTGGGCTATAAGGAGAGAACACACACACACTCACATGACAAAGTTCATGCTGCCTGGATTTGATCACATGACATTGCAGGTACATGGCATATGCCTTAGCGTACTGAGACACAAGGATGGCCAAATTGAGGACTCTTAACAATGTTAACCCTTTCAGGTGTACCATCTCACATATAGCTTTCAATGGCCATTAGCTATTGTGACATCATCGTTAGAATGTTTAGTTCCCAACATTCTAATCTCATATACATCAGACCGGCAATGCATCATCCACACTGAATTTTGATTGCTACGCCTCTATCTGTGATCGCCACGCCTCTTTTGGGGGAAAACAACTCAGGGAATAAACAGGGATTAGACTGCGTTTGTTCATAAACTACAACTTTAGGATGAAACACAGGGATATAAATCACGCTGAAGACTATCAAGGCCCAGAAATAGTAATTACCTCTTAGTTTTAGATCACTTGGAGATTCATAAGCGTAATATTAAATGTCCAGTGAGGAAAATGAGGAAATATCCTGCAGCTGACTGGAGAAATACCATAGGGAAGCATGCCTGAAAACGGATGAAACGTAATTTTTCACAATGGTGCGAATGCTCAATGGCCGCCAGTGTTGGAAGGTAATTGCTTGACTTAACATGATGCACAACAAAACAATCTTTTCAAACAATGTACGTGTTCTGCCGACAGTTTTTATACAGGCCAAATACAATGGCAGTCAATGGGAAAGGTATCTATTTTCCCCCCAAAAGCCTCCAAAAAATAGGTGCAAAAAAAGTACCCGGATGTGCTGGTCTGATGTATGTGAGATTGTACACCTTAGGGACAGTGTACAACATGTCGAAGTGTCCTTGAGCAAGATACTTAACCCCTAACTGCTCTCGACTAGCAGGTTGGCACCTTGCATGGTTGCCTCCGCCGTCGGTGTGTGAATGTGAGTGAATGGGTGAATGTGAGGCATAAGTTGTAAAGCACTTTGGATAAAAGCACTATGTAAATGCAGTCCATCCGTTTAGGGACCTTGCCCTAAATTGTCACAAAGTCAGAGGAAATGGGGAATGTCAAATAGGAAATTTGCCAAAAAGAAAAATGCCAGTGTTTTTCATTTTGGCAAATAGCATTGTTCAGTTCTTAAAGGGGACATAGGGAAAATAGACAAGGCAAAATGGGGTTTGCCTAGTTTTTGTATGGATTTGGCAGTCTGAAATGTTATGTAGGGGCTGGGGAAAAATTACATTTATATTCCTTGCCGTTTGGCCAGGGTTTGAAGTCATCAGATTAGCAAGCTGTTCAGAATTATTGCCCTTTGTGAGGGAGACACAAGCATTTGGCTTTAATTAATCAATTAGCTGTACTTTCTGGAGCTAGGAAGTAGGAACACTGTGAGCCTACCTAACGTACTACCCAGTTTGTAAAGGTTCTTTACTCTTGGGTGTGGGGTAGCCAGGCAGGGAAGGAAATAATTAATTTAAAATTGGGTGTGTGCTACACCCACCAAAAACAGCATGTTCAATTCAAGGGAAGAAATAGGTGCTGGAAAATAAATAATTAAAATTAAATTTAGACTTGCAAAAAGCTTAAGAAACATGTTCCACAGATTCAAGGAAGTCATGAAATTGTTGAAAAGATGCATAATACATCCCCATGATGTAATTTTCACCTAGGTTGGAGGAGAATCTGTCTGACCCACTGAGGATTATCCATCTCCCTCCACCATACAAAACTCACTTAAATATTTATTTGTATTGTGTGCCAAGACTCCTTTTGCCATCTGATGCTTGTGAATATTAGATTACAGACTCTGAGTATATTGGCTTTGCATAGTTTTTGTATCATAACTTGTTTGTGTAACACAACAAGTAATCTCCTTCTTTTTTAACTATACAGTTGTTTCAGTTATTACCTACCATATAATGCTAGTTTGAGCTTGAATGTTGTTGCATAAGGAGAATTCCCCCCTCGAAACAAGTTCAATTTCCTACTGCCCCTCAGTTGATCAAAGTTCAGTGACTTCAGTCCGATACATTTTATAACATCATCTCATTGCTTTGAATATAAGCGCCTGACTTGGAATTCCTGGCAAATATCAATAGGTGCTTGTTGCTAATTTGCATAGTCATAGATCCTTGAATTCTCAAAGAGGGTAAAGGAGTAGAGATGCTGCTAAGCCATTTATAGTAGTTTATTGAAAAGAACATATTTTATACAAATTATTCAATATAGTATAATTTGTAAGGGTTTGAAGTACATCTGGAGGGAATCCTGACGTTAAAGTCACTCCTCTTTAAAGTTGTATTAATGTGTTCTAAACCAGTATGCTTGGAAATGGATAGAAATCTGCTAATTATTCCCTTTTTATATGGTTTGATGTGGAGACAATTTAGGGTGAGTGTGTACTTCCCATAGACATTGGTGTAGAGTCTGAAAAGGCTTTTGTTGTCACATGGGTGGCCTATTGTGTGCATAAAAAGCAAAAACACTCTATTGTGTGGCTTTTAGCAAACATTGAAGAGGTTTTGTAGACCACCCATGTAAACGGGCTTCTACAGGCTGCTGTTCATAAAGCAACACCGTGTTCAACACACAAAATGATTACAAACACATTTTTGGTGTTGGCTTTATTTTATCTAGCTATTGTACTAATTGAAGTGTGTGTCAACAGAGTGGGATCATTTGTCAAAGTTTGTTTTAATCCAAATTATCATAATAATCAAAACGAGTTGTATAAAGATTTCATGTGTTGGCCAAATTGTGTGCCATCATCTGCACCTTTGGAGAGAATCACTCAAGGTGTTTCCCCTCCCATACAAAAGTTTACTACAATACTCCTTTATTGGCCTGTTAAATAGCCCCTGAACTCCTCTCTCTCAATTACTGAGTGTGTCTGGTAATCAGAAGTATTTAGATGCACGTGTGTGTGTGTGTGTGTGTGAGTGAGTGAGTGGCAGAGACTGTGAATTGTTGTGGATAGACGGCTGACATTGAGAAAGGCCCTGTATGTGAGGATCTATGGGAAGCCAGATGAGATCTGGCATGCTGCTTACTTGGTCTCGTGGTGCTGATGGCGGGAAACCAGAAGGCATTCGCTTTCACTACAGGCCAGATGGCAGTGGCATTCTGCCATTACTGTGATGCCCAGGATGCATGCTTCGTCTGTGTGTGTGTGTGGGTGAGTGATTGTACCATAATCTGAACAGTTTATACCTGTCATCCTGTTCTCGGAGACAAACTTCCTCTGGGGTCATAGTGAGGAGAACCTGCACTAACATCCATTCCTCATGCACCTCTGTTCTCTGGAGCTGTGTATCCTAAAGCACATTTGTTTACCTGCTCTCCCACCTAGAATCCCATTGCCTTCCAGTGTTTTCTTGACTTGTAGACCGCATAGCATCATGTAAAGGAATATGTTTGTTTTTTTAATTATGTTATGTTTTTTTTAATTATTATTATGTTTTATCTTTTTTACTATGTATTTTGTTGTTATTACGTACTCTCTGCGCTATTGTAAATGAGGGCTACCCTCAGTCGTCTCCGAGACTTGAATAAAGGTTTGAAAATGACATATTCTGTTTCACAATGTCTGTTGATCCCCACACTAATTCATGTGTCCTGTTTTCTCCTGCCCCTCCTTCCTCTCCCCTCCCTCTCATCCAGACCTGATCCAGTGCACCAATGAGATGAATGTGAACATCCCCCAGCTGGCAGACACTCTGTTTGAGAGGACCACCAACACCAGCTGGGTGGTGGTCTTCAAGTCGCTCACCACCACCCACCACCTGATGGTCTATGGCAATGAGGTCAGGACCTTTTTAATGAATACCCCCCCACCCCCTCGAATTCCTACTGAGACCTTTATTTAATAAATCTTTAGAATGGACCCATATGAAAATAAACTATACCATAGAATATCCTGTGTTTTATTTGTACGCACTATAGTGATTCACCACAGTATTTTTTATAGTTGAATATTATAGAAATGTATGGTGAATCACTATAATATTGTAGTTTTACCATACAAATACTACTACTACTATGTACTGTATATGGTTATTTCTATATACTGTATAGTCACTGTAGTATTTCTGTAATTGTGTGTATGAAAAAAACTGTAGTTTTATTATAGTTAATTTTCATACAGGGATGCTAGTATATTAATGACAAGAATAGCTTGTACATACAGCTGGATCAATTTCTAATCTTGTATAACTGTTTCCATTTCACTGTTTTAAGTACTCATTGCAACGTGTTTTGTATGAATGTACACATTGTTTGTTTTGCAGAGATTTATACAGTATCTGGCTTCGAGGAACACACTATTCAACCTCAGTAATTTTTTGGACAAAAGTGGCTTACAAGGTACGTGGCTAGCTCCATGCATATGTTGTGCTAGTGCACACTCTTTTCTGCTCAACTCAACTTTCACATGCATGATGATATTGAAAGATCACCCTTCTACCCTCCACCCCTCTCTGTAATACAGGCTATGACATGTCCACGTTCATCAGGAGGTATAGCCGCTACTTGAACGAGAAGGCAGTGTCCTATAGACAAGTTGCTTTTGACTTCACTAAAGTAAAAAGGGGGTAAGGCGACTGAATTTCATTATTTACCTGTTTTACTGCAGAAGGATCCGACATTAGTGCAGCCTATTAGCAGAGGCACAGAGTTATACCAGAGTGAAGGACCTGTTTACGCTAAAAAATATGTCTTTTCAAACCCTTAGAATGATATCTTTGCACTGTACACAGGCACAATATATCTGTTACCTTTGGAGATTATGGGCTCAAGCTTAATGCAAAGCCATATTCTTTTCCATTTACTTTATAAAATATCACGTTGACGAGACCCTTCTTTAAAGCCAGACGTCAGAGCAATGTTTCATCAATGTCACCGTGTTCCAAGAGCCTGAAGTACAGTAGGAACGTGGTAAAAGCTTCCTCTGAACCTTCTCTCCTCCATAGGTCAGATGGAGTGATGAGAACCATGACCACAGAGAAGCTTCTGAAGACCATACCAATCATCCAGAATCAGATGGATGTGCTACTTGATTTCAATGTGAGTGTGTTGCGTTTTAGCAAACGCTCCAGACGAAGAACCATTTTAAGTCCCGTTTTTAAGTTTTCAGATGGACCACAACGTCCTCAATCTTTATTTATCTAAAGATGGTTAAGTTTGTAGTGAAATATGGGGATGGAGTGGAGGACTTGTAGAAGATGTATCTCATTCACTCTCCAAGTGATCTGGATTGAATTGCCACCTGAAAAATACATGGGCATACTAAGCGTTCAATTAACATCTTGCTCTCTTGCCTGTATCCTTTCCTATTTTCAGCCTAGAGCTATTTTTAATTCATTTGGCATCCTACCCATCGATTCTGACTAAGATTTCACCAGTTACCACAAATGAGCGAGTTGTGTTTTTCTGAGCATTAGAGTTGGCTACCGCTCTCCCGGCTGCAACTCAATCCAATAGGGCAACCACACAACAGTCAAAAAAGGCAGCCATATACATCTTTCATAACTCTGAAATTACTCTGAAAGAACATGTTTTGTGGTTTCGGGTAACATTCTTTGCCTGTTGTGCGGTTGCCCCAGTGGATAGAATTGCAACTGGGAGAGTTGCAGCGAATTTGAGTGTCCAGAAGAACCCAACTCGCTCAATAGCGGTTCAGTTGACAAGATTTCAGAATCGATCGGTATGATGCCAGACGATAGTAAATAGGGCATAGGTTGAAAATGACCGTAAATTATCCTTAAATTCTATTGTATGCGCTCGTGACCATCCCTTCAACTCCATCTCTCTAGGTCAATGCCAATGAACTGACAAACGGTGTGATCAACGCAGCCTTCATGCTTTTGTTCAAAGATGCCATTCGACTGTTTGCAGCCTACAATGAAGGCATCATCAACCTGCTGGGTAAGAGGGAGTTTAGCTATTATGCTGTGTCCAGCTATATTTTCCCCCATTCCTTGCAGTGGATAGAATATGAGAGACTGCTATGCAAAATGTGGGAACACTGGGTGTAGGACTAAGGGAAATAAATGTTAGGCTTACATGGGAGTTGGGCAGGTTTGTCTGCACAAAAAAAGTTATAGAGTAGCATTCTGTTTGTGGCAGTAGAAACGACACTTTTGATGAAAACGTTGTTATCACAGTGTAGCAGAAGCTGTAATAATACTAAATCATCTCCGGCTTTTCACGTGGTGAGGGATGTGGCCTTGTTATGGCTGGAATGTTGTGTAAATCCATGTGTGATGAGCAAACATGACAGAGGTGGTTGCAGGGTAGTGAGACTTGCATTTGATTTATGCACCCTGTGGAGATGCTGGGCACGTTGAGCACTGAGGGCTGCCTTTTTTTTCCGTTATTTTATTTTATTTTTTTAAACATGAAAGGAAAAACAAAGGAACAGACAGAGCACTTAAAGGGAAATGTCACCCATTTTAGGAATTCACAGGTTATTCCTTTGTCCCAGGGCAGGTTGGTCAATATTTTTGAACATGCACCACTCTTGGAGAGAGAACCCTGGAATGTCCAATGTCACCTGGATATAAAATCTGGGGCTGCTCCATAGACAATGAATAAAGCACTGATTTTTGTGGGCCCATAAAATGGTCTGGTTCAGACCTGTTGGCAGTACTAGAATATACGGTAGCTAGTTTTCAAATGTTATTTGGGTGGGAGAAGTCAACATAACATTTTATGGCTCCACAAAGTCAGTGCCCCATTCATTGTTTATGGAGCAGCCCCACATTTTACATCCGGAAAACATCACAAATTCTCACAAGAGTCTCTCTTTTATTTCTAGCTTTAGGGGAGAGTGGTGCATGTTCACATGTTCATATCCTGAATTCTTAAAATGTTTGGCATTCCTGTTTGAGACTACTACTTAAATTCTGGAAAAAAAGAAAAAAAAAAGAAGAAAAAATAGCCCCATTATATAGACTGTGAGGAAGATAATTATGATTATGTATTTTGGAGATTTGTTGCTTAATTTCATGTATTTGTCTTTTTTACAACAGAGAAGTACTTTGACATGAAGAAAATCCAATGCAAAGAAGGCCTTGACATCTACAAGAAATTCCTCACACGAATGACGAGAATCTCAGAGTTCCTCAAAGTTGCAGAGGTAAGTGCAACCATCCAACCTCAAGACACTTGAGATGTAACATGTGGCTTATCCTTTAGATATTCCGTTAGCTTTTCCCTCGTATCTGATCTCCTTGGCTCTCCTCCTACAGCAAGTTGGAATTGACCGAGGGGACATCCCAGATCTCTCTCAGGTAAGAGAGTGCTTCCTTGTTTGTAAATGCAACAGGTCCTCAAACAGCCAGGCTGTTCCTCTCAAGGTCATTTTACCTCATGCTCACCCACCGTTGGCTTGCTTGCTCCTATTAAGGGGGAACAAGAGACACTTTTTGGAATATATTATTATGCAGATAATTCAACTTGCCTGTTGAAAACAGACAGCAACCCACACAGACATGCACATTCACCAAGAGTGCACACATGTGGCTCCAGCTGGCAGCATCATCTCGGGGCAAGACCTGTTTAGCGCAATGGCATAATGACTCAAATGCATAGCAACACAATTTACAACACACACACATCCTACCAAAATCAGACTGTCCTTTGTGGGAACAATAATATGACACTTTCCAGATTTACAGAAACTTAAACTCCCACCTAGCCAGCCAGCTCACTGATGCCAGCCGCATGCATGCCTACCCAGAAATATAAGAGATACATTTTCTAGCGTGTGAGAGTTTATTTTCAACACAAGGGATATTCAGGTGGTGATGGAATGTTTATGATTGTTGCAAATTATGTAGCCATGTTGCACTTCAACCACTATGCCAGTGGCCATACTTGGGCCTTACACCCACTGATGCACTGTGGTGGCACTGCTTCCTAGAGGTTCATTTGCAAGCTGTAGATTAATCCTGTGGGCTATAGTCTGTTTTCTATCCTGTTATGTTGCCTCCATAATGGATATGTAGAAAAATGTGCTGTTTTCTTCCCTATAACATTCTGCCAACCCTCTAAACCTCAGATCTAACCAGTTGCATCACCACTCTCTCCATGCACTTTTAAAGCTTTGCACGCCAGGCTAACTTTGTATGTGCCCCTGTTGAATGTACAAAGAGCTTCAAACTCACACTCACCTATGACCTTGCATGACATACAGCAAATAAAGGTGTTAAGGACTTGATGACGGTGTGTGTGTATATATATATATATATATATATATATATAGTAGCATCTTTGTAAAAGTCAGGTTAAAAGCAGATCAAAAGTTAAACTTCTTCTCACTCATCATACAAAAGGCTATCCTTAAACGGTAGACTAGATTATTAAGTACCAAAGACAGCCACGGCCAACATTCTGTAATATCTATTATTCCATATTAATAGATTAATCACTAGTTGAAATGGGGCATAAAAAACAAAACAAGAAAATAAAAACTCTAAAACTCTTCTTCATTATCCTTTAGACCTTTTTACAGGTAGCTGTAACAGCGTTTTCTTCCTTTCACACTGATAACTTTACAATCGCCACCTTTATTTTCTGTATTCTTTCCTTTCCCATATCTTTCCATTTTCAGTTCACGGTTTGTGTAAGTATTTCTATCTTTCTCCCTTTCTGTGTCCTTGAGGGTAGCTCGTCTCCTATTGTGGACTCTTGGAAATAACCTGGCATGTTTCAGTGTTGTTGTTGTTGTTGTTGTTGTTGTTTGTTTATGATATTTTTTGTTTTTTATATTTTATTTATTTATTCACTTTTATTTATACTTTCTTTTTTAAAGACATTATTTGTCTTTAAGATCTATATCTGTTATGCTTTGATATGTTATTCTTTCCTCAGCCTTTGAACTAACAGTGTGTGTCAATGGCTCTAGGCCCCCAGTAG
>OMKL01043887.1:0-11464 GCA_900302295.1 Parasudis fraserbrunneri
GACAGAAGGTGTTGATAAAATGACACTTTTATCTGTACCGGTAGAGAGCGAGGACATGGCTTGTGCACACATGTGTGAGCATGAGACAACATCCTCAAGCATGTAGACATGTAGGGAGGCGTACGACACGCACACAAACACACACACACATGCACACGCACACACACACACACACACACACACACACACACACACACACACACACACACACACATCTCGAGAGCATCCCGTTTTGGAATATCACCGCCTGGTACAGGAACAGCACCAAAGAGGACCACAAGGCCCTGCAGAGAGTGGTATATGCAGCTGAGCGTTCCAAAAGAGGAGAACTCCCCACCTGGCAGGACAACTACAACAAGCAGTGCAGGACCAAGATCAAGAGAATCGAAAAAGGATACCAGTCATCCAAACAGACTCTTCTCTCTACTGAGGTCAGGCAAATTCTACCGCAACCTGAAGGCCAACACAGAGAGGCCCAAGAGAAACTACTACCCACAAGCCATCCTAAATAAGAAGAATAAAGACTCTGTCTAATAACTGTACAATACTCACTGACTGCATCATATACCATTCCCTTATATATATATAGATGTTCCCTTGCACAATCACTTTAATGTTTGAGCCTACTGTCTGCTACTGAGGCTTATTACATTTTGCATGTAGTTTCATTTATCTTTTATAAAGGAGGGGGGGCTAGCAGAAGAAACATCTCACTGCCATTGTACTTGAATGATGTGTGCGTGACAAATAAAAGACTTTGACTTGACTTAATGGCATTAGAGGTATGTTAAAATACCTGACTGGCTGGGGGTCCCCGTTTCACTGCCCAGGCTCCCATTCTCCTGCTGGGGGCCTAGGGTCCTCAGGATGACCTGAGTGGCCCCCAGACGAGGCAGCGTCACGTGGGTAAGATGGGGGAGGGAATGCTTCTTGGCAAACGATTGGCTGGTTTCCCGCCGCTTGCGCAGGAAGCCGCCTTCTGGGAACAACACTATCCACTTCCTGTCGCGGCTGTGGTAGAACCTGTCTAGGTGGTCCCTCAGGTAGATCAGCTGTTTGTCCCGGTGAGCTTTACCCTAAGGGAACGCAACAGACAAATAGATGAGTAAATAAGTAATGAATAAATAAATAAATAAATAAAAGTCCACTGCACACTAGAAAGCTCAATGTTTCCTTTTTTTTCTTTCAAGATAATACATCTTCTCACAAGCGCAGAGATAAAACATAGCGAACAAGGTTTCACGTTGTGCGGTGGACTTTTATTTATTCATTCTTGGTACTGCTTTGCACAGGGCATCCTAGTAAAGAAAAGAAAAGAAAAGAAAGCAAAGTATGTAAATAAATAAATGAACAGACAAACAAATCAACCAAACTAGCAACGATGAAATGAACGGACATGGAGGATCGTGTTGGCTGATATGGTAACATTAAGAGCATTAGCAGTGAAAGCACAGCAAGGACAGGGAGAGTTGAGATTGATTTTTAGTTGGACCAGGTCAAAAGCCACTTTAAAATGCATCAGCACAGGAAGGCTGAACAGCATGTGTATGTGTGTGTGTGTGTGTGTGTGTGTGTGTGTGACAGTGCATGTGTTATGATTCTATGTATAAAAGCATGCATACTATAAGAACACTTCCTTTCTTTGGTGGGGTGTCAAAGCATGCTTGTGTGTCTTGGGTTGTGTACTGCGACGGTTTGAGCGGTGTCAGAAACATGTCTGCCGGCGCGAGCAGATGCGCGGGACAGTAAGGGGCAGATGTTTGTTGTGCGCGAGGGAGTGTGAGGTATTCTGGGGGAGGATGTCAGGAATGCTCAGACAAGGACACCAGAGAGGAGATCTGAGGCGGGGCCAGTGCAAATGAATGACTGAATCTACTCCAACTCGCTCTTGAGTGCGCCGCCCGTCAGGCTCTCTGTAGACTATATCTGTCCGTCTGTTACACAGTAGAAGACTCTGTTTCAACTGCCCCCACAAAGGAGGGTCAGTCCCGGCCACGGCAGCCAGGGAACCATCCGACCCATTCACTGCTCTACTGTCCACTGCCAAGACCCGTCATGAGGAAGTAGTAGTGGCAAACTCCCATAGTCACTGCACAGCTGGAACCAGCGCATGGGAAATGACTCATTCTCTATGTAGAACATGGTAACAAGTGTTTTCCTTGTCGCTATTGTTACCGTCTTGTAGGAGACCAATGCTGCCGTTTCACAGGCAAAGCAGTATAACAGAAGTCAAACATTAAGCCGTTGTCTCATACAAGGCCAGCTTTAAAAAGGGGAACACCACTCAATTTAAGAAATCATAGAAGATATTCCCGTACTTTTGGGACAGTCCAATCAATATAAACATGAACATCTCTCTCCCAAAGCCAAAAACCAGGGAACTAAGACTCAGACTTGTGATGGCATCAGGTATAAAGTCAGCAGCTGCTCCATGGACTATGAAGGGTAGATTGATTTTGTGGATTCATGGAATATTTTGGTTTTTATACACAACTGAGATGTATTATTCTATTGTTGTGTTATCAGATCTGAACCAGAAATTATACCCTTATCCCCAAGAAAATCCCCCTGGGTTCTCTCCCCGTTACATTTACTATATCATATAACTCATTCTCTGTGGAGCAGCTGTTGACAAAATACCTGCTGACATCACAAGTTTGAGTCTTAGCTTTCTGGTATCTGGCTTTGGGAGACCGATGCTCATGATCATAAATATTCATTGTACTGTACTAGACCATTAGAATAATGTATAGGAATTCTTAAATTGGGTGGTGTTCCGCTTTAACGTTTGTGGCTCTCTTACCTGTCTGATAAAGAAATCCCCATGGATAAGAGACACCAGGCCAAAATTGGTGTATTTGAACACATGGTCCATCAACCACATCATCTTCCGTACCACCTACAGCAGAAAAGATGGCAGACATTATATTAGGTTAGTTCTTCAGTGCTCAAGACGCAGGATCGTTTATCTAGGGAGCTTTCACGCCCGTGTGCTTTGTTTAGTCCGGTTGTTGGGTTTGGTTCATTTGAGGAGGTGAGAAAGAATTAGGGCTGTCCTGATTACCATATTTTGAGCTTCGAAGCTTCAGTAGTGATTATCATTGAACAATCAAAGCTTCATTCGTCCCATGTGAAAGTTTAAATGCGGTGGGTAAATAAGAGCTATGGGGTAGATTTAGGTTTTGTGAACATTCTTTTGATGTCCTTGTCTGAGAAGAACAGATTTTCAAAATGAATGTTAGATTACTATTTCTATAAGCTATTTCTTATGCTGGTGTAGTAGGCAAATTTTTGGAGTGGTAAAAAAAGAATATGTATATATATATGTATATATATATATATATATAAAAAAAATAAATGCAGTCCATTTAACACAACCAAAACAAAGAAAACAATGCACTCCAATAGTGATTTTGATATCGATTAACATGGCAGCGACTGAAGCTTTGAAGCATTCGGATCAGCCCTAGAAAAGAACCTCCCCAACTGAAATCAGGATCACCTCAAACAACTACACCCTGGTCCACCTGTTCCAGTTCGAACTATCGATTGAACCTGCAAAATGTTAACTGATAACTGAAAATGCGTATTGATTAATTCATATCCAGATGCCTTGCTCTTGCTGTGTGTTTGCTTCTCTCCATTTCTCCTCTTTACCTCACTGCTTGACTGAGTGAACAGTGGACTGGGGCTGCACGAGTTCATCCAAACTGATCAAATCATAATTATGGGCATAGAACTTGCTACAGGAGCTATATCCACCATTACAAATAAAAGGATGTCTGTCATCTTATCAATTGTGACGTCCTTTCGCCAGAAATGAGTGCGTTCCATAGACTGTATAAATAAGTGCATTTTTAATTGTTAAGTAGCGCTTGCTCTCTCTCCATCTCGCTCTCTCTCACACACTCCCTCTCTGCCTCTCTCTATCTTTCTCTCTCTCGGGTGCTTGTCCAGAAGCAATACACAATTACAACTATCCAAACCAATGACAATAATTGTTTTGGGATTGCTTGCGATCATGAAAAGGCATGGGCACGGGGCTGGGGGGGGTGTTAAAATAGAGAATTCTGGGCACGAATTCAAACAAATTCTTTTTACTATGGATTTGTTTGAATCTGATTTGGGGAAATAGCGACAGCTCTAGTTTGAAGTGAGAACACAATTGAACCAAAGGCCGGAAAATAGCCTAAATATTGTGTGTTTAACAAAGCTTATTTGCTAGTTTTTGTAAACTTTTTTCTCTCCATATTTCTCAATGATGATGATTTTCATCAACACAAGATCATACTTTTTGGTTTAAAAAAAAATAGCCAAATAACATCATCACACTCAACAAATACCATATAGCAAACTTAACTATGGTAACAGCAGACAGTAGCGCATAATTAATCAAAGACAGTGATTAGACTGACAACAGTGATGGATAACCTAATCATATTTTGTAACATTATTTAACAACATGAGTCCAAGTGGAAATGAGAAGATTCTCTTTGTTTACAATACAAAGATTCTAAATTCTGTCCAATAAATGGCTGGCCTGGCATGAGGCAAACTGAAACAACGAAAAACTGCAACAAATGTAACAATTTCGCTTTGGACCGTTTCAAAATAAATATAGGTACGAAAGCGCCCCTTAATTACTTAAATACAAACATTGACACAACAAGCGCCAACGAGTCTTCACTGCGCCAACGCCCATAACCAAAATGACACCACCTTGCTCAACCCCCTGCACCCTCTTTCTCTGCCGTTCAGACAGCAGCTTTGGCTTACTGGCCTCTCTGGCACTTCTTGTTTCAGCACTAAGAGGATAAATGGGGCCGGGGATGCAGTTGTTGAGGCGGCTCATGTCATCATGTTTGGGCAGCGCAGCTCAGCGGCTCCCATTCCCCTGCCAGGCCCGGAGAGAGAGAGACACCACTGCCCCCACTGTTCCAAAAACCCCCACAACTGATCTCTGGGATAAATGGCTACGGGTGGTATGATGGCGGGCTGCATGCTTCGTATGTGTCCAAATAATTAATAAATTACACGACCAAGCGCTTTGTAACTGACTGAGATTTGACAGGTGATTTGTCCTTTTTCTGATGTTTCTCTTTTCAAAATTTTGGCTGGTCTGCAGTGGTTCACTGTCTTTCGGGCTTGTTAATGCAAACAGATTAGCTTGCAAATAAAACTCAGTTTACATAATTCAGTCCAAGCAAGGGTAACAGCCATTGAGCTAATTACTAAATGTCTGTAATAAATAGCAGGCTGCCAAATGTTGAGAAATCATAGAATAATTGATCATTTGGTTGCAGCAACTAAAGAGTTGTGCACAGTCCTGGTGTATTGGCAGTCCTCCCTAACAAGGGCTGTCCTCTCCGGGCCAGAGGACAGGCTAGAAGCACTATAAAAAAGGAGATGACAATGGTTGCTATGTATCCCACAGTTATTTGCATTTATGAGGATGTATTCCTCTACATGGGAACGGAATCGCAGCTGGGATGAATGGGAGTGAATTAGCCATACACTGAGAATCTAACCTCGAAATGTAAAATCTCAACATCCGATATAGATATCAGCTAGCTTGTAGACAAACAAGTACTGAAACTAGTTTGCTACAATTCAGTTGATTTTAGTGGTTCAAAACATCCACAAAATGTGTTTACATTCGCTTGTGATTGTTAAAGAACCAGCATATTCATGTAAACAAATTCATGGGACCAGTATCATCAGTTGCTATGGGAGATTAACGTTGGCTAACCTGTGCTAGCAGTTGATAAATAAATTGTCACAGTTGCTGTAGATGTTTTTCAACCACCAAAATTAACTAAATTGTAGCAAACTAGTTTAATTACTTGCTTGTGGACTAAGCTAGCTGATATCCTTTACAACTACTGACAACTGACCGACTGACTGATGGACCAATCAGGGTAACCGAGTAGATTATGCAATCTCTTCAAGGAAGCAGATTGGATATCTGAAACGGTTTGATTCTGTTGATATCCAGGGGAATAATGATCAAATGGCTTTAGTCATCATATTCACAACAACAACAGTTCTAACATTTTGGGTAATGTTACATCAACATACCTTCTGTAAAAGAATGCAATGAGATTTTTTTTTTTTTTATAAACGATTTTCATCTCATTTCACTAGTGGTTCTAGAGGACAAGACCAGAAGGCAGATCTAACCCCATTCCTCGCAGCTATAAAAACAGACAGCAGCCCTGATTCTATACAACACGCTTTCCACATACATAGACCACAGCACTTTATAGAGGGTCAATAACATTAGAGAGATGAACTCAACTTCAGAATGACAACTCCATCAAATTACAAGTATATTAAGAGCAACTGGAAATCTGTAGAAGCGCTTGAGATGGATATGAAGGAATCCTCGTAAACTAGAGTACAGAAATTATCACAAAATTGCAACACAATAGAGTTTACAGTCATCATTTATATCATAAACGGCTGACTTTGGAAAGCAGCGGTGCCTCTACCAAGAGAGAGACCAGATAGTAATTGTATTAAGCAGGCTAAACCTATTGATTGGCCTTGAGGCAGAGCCAGGATGTTGTGCTGATGTTTGGACTTGATTCTGTTCCCGGTCAGGGTGAACCCACTCTCTGGAGGAGGAGGGGCATATTACATCACAGACCAGTCGTTTCAGTCTCAACAGACACCTGGCAGCCATAATATCAAGGCTCAGGAGGCATCACAATCAATGCATCAGTTCATTGCATTCCAACCCTTTCTTCCTCTGTGTGCATGCGTGTGTGTGCGTATGTGTGTATGTATGTATGTATGTATATGTATATAAATATATATGTATATAGCATTGCTGCCACAGATAAAAATAAATAAACAAATCACTGCATAAATATTACTGGGCCTAAACCTTGTTTCCAGAATAAAGATGGTAATGTATAATTTTATTGGTGTCGACTCAAAATACTCCCCATAACTGCAAATCATTATTGAAAGAATGACAAGTATGTCCACCTGTTGGAAAACTAAACTCCTCCTTTTGTCAAATGCTCCACGAGCAGGCATGAAACCGTTCACTGCCACGGCGCGAAAGGCACTGCCGTCATCGATGGCGGGCACATACGCGTTAAGAATGCAGCAAGAGCCCACCGTCAACATACCATCCATGAGCGAGTGAGCTGAATTTACAACCGTCAACCCCGTAGCGCCGCAGTCTGCACGCGCTGTGGGAAAAATTAAGTTTGGGCTCTTAATTTGAACCGCTAACCTTATTCTTAACAGTTCTCTTACTCAAGAATAACTGTCCCTGGACGAAATAAACAGGACAAACACGGGGATAACTAATCTTTAAGAAACCCATCCTTTAGGAGTAGAAAAGCCATTTTCTAGCCTTCACCTTCACACAAAGTCATTAATTAATTGATTGATTGCTTTTTATTTAAGTGTCATGCACCTCTCTTGGTGCCCAGTCCATATGGACTTACAAGACACTACTGACACAAAGTCATTAACTAGTCTGAATAAAACAAAACAAACCAGGCATGCCCAGGTGTTCACATCCGTTTCTAGCCCCCATTCCCTAGATTTTCAAGGTTGGTCATATTGATGACCCCACTGCCGACTCCATCAAGTGTCAGCTCAAAACGTACTTTTATGCACGAACGTTTGGGTCCTTCCGATCTGATAGGAGGCTGCTTGTATGTGTTTGTGTTGATCTCCTTATGTTGATGTTAACAATTTGTTGACATTTGTTATGATTTGGCTTTGTACAGCACTTTGGCCAGCTCCGGCTGTTTTTAAAAAAATGGTCTTGACTTGATGACCAGGTCCTCTTACCGTGCCCTTGTCCTGTAGGCACATCATGAGAGTGCAGACATCTCCTGTGGCTTGATGGTTGACTATGACCATGGCTTCTTCTTCCGAGATGGGCCTCACGTCATCCCCCCACTCCATTACTGTGCAGGGAGAAGAAGCAAAAAAAAGGTTAGCTATAGTCAGTATTGGAAATGTGCAGGGGCAAAGCCTAAAATTGGCCGCGTGAATCAAATGTTGTCTCCAAATGTAATTTGTAGTTATTTTATTATCATGCACACAAAGTGCCCCAACCCTCATGGGTTTATAAGACACCAAAAATACAGGAAGACGGGCAGAGACAGAAGGCAAAGAAGAAGAAAAAAATGCCAGATACTTTCACCAGTTCCATACTTGAATTCAGTGATATCTAACAAATCAAACATCTCATAAGCCATACAACAACATACCAACAGCATATGAAATTCAGGTGTACCAAACCTACTTTAAATTATGTACCTTCGTCCAATTCTTTTTTATTTATTTATTTTTTATTTCCTACCCTGGCTACAGTCAAGACATACAAAAAAAGGGTAGTTTGTCCATCAGTCTTCCAAATTTTGAACATACTGCCAATCCTGACACCAGCAACTACCAATAGTATAATCAGACTAGCATACAATAAGTCACCATCAAATAAAATAATGATCATGTTCTACAAGTAAGCTCACTGGTAAAACAGTATGGGATTTACTTGAAACTGAAATAACATTTGTCTTTTTCAGTTTGCAATGCTGGAAAAGCTGTAGGCTCTAGTATCTTTCAGAGTGAGAAGGAAAATCAAGACTAGTATCTGCATTTACATGATCCATAAATAGCCTACCTCTTCCTTGCTAAGCAAAACCACATACGGCTTCTCTGCTGTAAGTTGAGGTAACCACAATCTGTCTCTTAGTGATGGAAAGCAATAGAAATCATATGACCACTAAAAAAATGCTTTTGAGTGCCTGGCAAGGGCACTAGGTTCAAAAACAGTTAATCTGGGGGAGGGGGGGCTACAACCATAAACACCTGATGCATTCAAAAAGATACTGGACCGTGTTGGTATCAATGCTTATTGAAGCAGATCTCTGGTTAGCGAGCGACCCCCTCCCTGATTTACATCGGCAGACCTCTATTCAGAGTGCTTACAGAATACTTCATTATCCCTTCTGCCTGTATCTGACTGTTGACAGGAAACACAGGAGCTGCAACAAAAGGAAGAGACGAGGCTCGTGCTACATGAGGGGCGACAACAATAGCCCTCCCACAGAACAAATGTGAGTCTCTTTTGATATTCAACACAATTCAACAAATCTGCATATTAATAGAAGACTGGGGAGGGTCTGTGAGGATGTAAACTAGCCAAAGCCACAGGGTTTAAAGACTCAACTTGTATGCAGTTTATCCCCGGGATTCCCCACAGCTCTGGGAGGGTCTGGCTGACTCAAGTCCTATGTGATGCAAATGTTTGTAACAGGCAGGCCCTAGGGTGCAGATCAGAATAAGTACTTCCTGTCCACTGGGAGTCTAGGTGGAGATTGCTGAAGTAGTTTCATTTTCAAGAGTTGACTGTCAAAATTAGAACTAACACCTCGTGGGGACTCGCTCACTAAGGCCCTGAGAAGGAGCTTGGCTTATGGTGAGAAAAAAAAGAAGAGACATATCCGTTGTTGAGAGTCTGTGACATTTCATCTTTTGTCTCCCGATGAGATTGAAAATGTTTGTCTAACACAAGATGAGGCTGTTGCTAGGAGATGTGACATCTGATCTACATCTTCCAGTGGCTGGAAGGGAGCCTTTCATTGATTCTTCCATTTTCTAATAATGTGATGAATAGGAACTGAAAACATTCTTAATGCTCAATTTAGCTCAGGCCTACAATTACATGCTCAGGTTACTCAGTCAAACAGAGTTTTCCTGAAATAAATACCTAGTATAAAATATATTTGTCTAATGTTAGGCCTTTATCAATACCATGCTGGCACTTATCCAATTGCAATATACAACACATCACTAATGAAGCAAAGCCTTTTACATTACCAAATCATGTAACTGTATCCAAGGGTAGACTTCATTAATTGATGCCCACAATCTTGTGCTTCCACTCCAAAAGAAAAAACAATGTAAATTTACCCATCAGAATTAACAATTTCTGCATAACCTGCAGTGAAGGGGCAAATCATGCCTCTTACCTCTGGCACACTTACAGCAAGCTGGTCGCATCCACAAGAGGCACCTTCTAATTAAACCCTCCATACAAGCTGCTTAGTGTTCAGTAGGCTCAAAAACAATCATGTTTATTCATGGTTTGCTAATACATAATAATACACATAGGAATAACGCAATAATAAACATAATTGTTCACTGAGCAATTCAGTACCATACAAATAGAAACTGGAAACAATATGAGTGTATGCATGGCCGAAACTGGACAAGGGTTGGGCAGCGGGCTCCCATGACGTAGCCTAACCTCATAGTAAATTCTAGTTACTGTATAACAAAGTTACAACTGTACGCCATTATACAGTGTCACTAAGTTACTAAATAGCAATGTTACAAACCCATTACACAGACAAGAGAGCGTGAAAAGCGTAGAACCGAGGTATCAGAGCAACAGGGCAGTTGTAAAGTAGTGTAAGTAAATGACTGGTGTAGGGGACAAGTTGTTGTTGGCATTTTCAATTTAGCAACCCCCCCCAACACACACACCTCAGGAGAATAATAATATCAATCCTCACAGGGACGGGAATTGAGAGCAGCACACATCAAGACGAAATGACGCATCTGCCACTCTTGTGGGTGTGAATCCCCTAAAGGGAAATGTCATTTCACAATCAGCAGCGATATACCTTCATGCATCCTTAAGTCCCTGTTGTGGAGTGAGGGAGGGGTGGTGGTGGTGGTGTGGGGGGGGTAAGTGATATTATGGAGATGGGTCATCTGTCACATAGAATTCATTAGGGAAATTGTCTTCGAGAGATGACAGAGTTAGCCCTGGAGCAGTAGGACAGGCAGGCTACAGGGGAGCTTCTAATCCAGTAACCGTGGTCAGCTAAACGATGCATCGCTGACCTTGTGCACCCCTCCTTCCCTCTCTCCCCCCCTCTTACCATCCAAAATGAGAACAGTGATTCGGCAAGACATTGGACTCCTCAAAAGGCAGCATAGGATGGAGCCGAGAAGGAAACCCAAAGAGGAGACGGTGACATCACAGAGAGATAGTACTGAGGTATAGCACACATATAATTATCTGGTAAATCTTTTCTCATACTAAGTGGATAAAACATGCCACTGCACATCCATCCAACACTGAGCTCCCCTGAATCCAATGACAATACTGAAATACTGCCCAGTCCTGCAGATTCCTTGTAGGAGAAAGGAGGACATAATGATACTGTTTCCTGTTTGTTTTTAAAAAGAATGGGTAGTCCACCTTCTTCTGGAGAGTTGGAAAGCGGAGAGGTGGAGACACAGGAGATAAGGTTCTGACAGGATTGTAACCTAGCCAACAGGGGTACTTGTTGTTCCAGAGGTGGGGTTCTTAACCACTACACCAACTCTGGGCAGAAATAGTGCAGTGTTTCCCCAACCATAGGCATTAGTGCCCACCTGATGGGAGGTACCACACACTAATCATACACCCCCCCCCCCC